>JAMXBB010000003.1:87920998-88118148 GCA_024138015.1 Lumnitzera littorea
CCAAAATAATAAAAATAACAAATATATGATTTAAATAATTATTAACTTATAAATATGTTACGAAAAAGCGAAAATCAATATTTTATAATTTTTAAATTTAAATAATAATTTTTGTGATATTTTTGTATCACAATTTACGTTATGAGTCACAACATCCAAAACGGATCTCGTTACGAGAAAATACGCTCGAAAACGATCAAAATAGACTATAAGTTTATAACGATCCGAGCTAAAACGAAAAAGTTATACACGATTCGATAAAAAGTTCGAATCGATGATTGCACGTAAGTCAATAATCGATTTAAGTCAATAGTACAATTTAGCATACTAGATTAGTTATTCCCAAACTTATTACTTTCCATATTTCCTTAATGTTAGATGATCTTGAGATCGAGACCGACTTACTCTTGGACTAATATAATCCCTGATATCATTTACGACCAAGTGAGTACTCCCGATGACTCTATACTTATTTTGTGCTTGTAGTTAGTGCACATGAATTAAAGATTAATAACTTGATGAATGGGGTTCGGGTTATGCATGTGACTGCTATTGATTGATTACTGTGAAAAATACTGTTAAATGTGATTATATAATTAGTTGTTGCATTATTTGGATGATTTGTTAATAATGTTTGACTACCTCATAAATTGACTTAATCATATTCAACCAAGCAAAAATTAAACAGAACATGCATAGATCACGAGCATTGCATATAATGTTCCGATCGTCACCTCACGCGGTTGGTAATGAAGGGCCTTGGAGGGATGAATCCCCACATGATTTGATTAGTACAGTGCAGGAGCATTGGTACAACAAGACCCTACCCTTGGCTCGCGGGTTTTATTGGCACCGGAGACGCTAACCGTGAGTGGCTGGGGGTTGCGTCTAGAGACCACCGCTGTAGGGTGTAAGTGTGGACTGTGTGAGCCCGTTCACCGCTAGACCTGGTTATTTGTATACTATTGACTGATGGAAGTAGAAACCTATTCTATGAAACAAGGAATTCCTATATAATGATATGAGGGTAAAAACCCAGGTGTTAGAGCCTGGTTGTGATTGGTGCCGATGTATCTCCAACCCTTACTTCGGAGGGCGTTAAATTCCGATGTTATATGCAGTACCGGTCAACTGCATATATATTGTTTGGCATACTGCTTGTTCATGCATTCATATGTTTGTTAATAAACTATTTGATAACTTATTTGTTGGTATAGTACAAAGGTTAACTCACTAAGCTCCTGTAGCTTACTCCCCAATAGTTTTCTCTTGCAGGTTACTAGACGATCAGGCATAGGTTAAGAACTGAGGGTTGAGTGTCAACATCGAGATGAGATGCATAGAAGTCAGACTGTGAGGACAAACTATATGGTTCATTTGTATATAGTTATTAATACTACATTTAAATTTTGTGACTTTAGTAAGTTTGAATTTTTAGACCTTCACTACCTAATCTTATTGTTTGGTAGGAGATACCGATTCTCTACGGTTCTGTTAGACTGTGGCTTATCGGATATCCATAGTCACATATATGTGATCATAAGATAAGTAAGTTAAATAAATAAAAACTTTAGTGACTAATTATTTAGAATCTTGCAATCTCTGACTTGCAAGATGATTTTCAAATCATGGGTGCACACATGATGTGAAAATTTTAGACAATCCTACTAGGCCCCCGTTAGGGTCATAACAGGTCTTCTATTTGATGGCTCTTGTAATTTATCAAAAGTGACAACATTTTCAATTCAGCATCTTATGGCCACTACCTCTGCAAAACTAGAGGAGGCTTAACCAATTAGGTGAGAAAAGTAAGGCCTTTCAAGAGTATTAATAAAAGCTGAAGTTAGTTCTTTCTTGGTCGTAGGGGTAGATACCCAAGTAGCTAAGGATCTGCACCTTTGGGCATACTCCTTAAATGACTCATTATGCTTCTTTCATAAGGTGACCAAGTCCATCATGGTTGGTGCCACTTCAACATTGAATTTGTATTGTTTGTAGAAGGCTCTAGGTAGATTCTCCCATATGTTTACCCAATTTAGATCCAATTGGGCGTACCAGGTGAAAGCAAGGCTAATTAAGCTATTTTGAAAAGTTTGGACCATGACTTAGTCATATTGTACATATTTGCCCATCTTTCGTACATACAGCCTATTGTATAGTTTAGGGCACCCAGTTCCATTGTACTTCTCAAAGTCAGGTACTTTAAATTTCTCTAGGAAGCTTCCATAGTCATAAGTAGAGAATTCTGTAATACTAGCTTACTCAAAACCATCGTATCCCTTAAGCATTTTCATTTTCTTAGTGATTTGTTAGGTTAATCGCTTTTCAAGCTCTTTTAATCTATCCTAATTAGCTTTAGGCTTTAGGTTAGTTAGGAATGAGTAAGTGTTTGGCTTGAAAGTTGGGTTGACCTTCAAATAGACTCTTACTATCTCAAAAGATTTAAAAGTCTGGTTAACTTTGGGATAGGCATCTTCTGCTTCAAGGGGTAGAACTTCAACATTCTTTCCATATTGAGCTTTGGAGTTTTCTTCATTTGATGGAGTTGTAGACTTGAGTAAGGCAATGTTATCAGTAAGGAAGCTTAGTTGATGAGTAATCTTCTCCACTATTTGTTCCAAGGAGTGGAACCTTAACTCAGTGGGATCAACAATTTCGGGGTTAACATTGTTATTATTGGTGTTGACGTTGTCGTCCCTTAGTTGGCCATTTTAGTCTATGAGTGGGTTCTGATAGGACTTTTTTGAAAGGTTTGATACTTGGGAGCTATCTTAGTAACCTGATTTAAGATCACTTCTCAACAAGTTAGCTCATGAATATTTTTTCAAATGAAACGAATGAAAAACAGGAATTTTAAAATATATGGCATACAAATGTAGAGAAGTAGAACCAACAAATAACTAGTAAGATGGTAATTTTTATTATTTTGTAGCTTTTGAAGTTCCCTTTTACATTATTTGAAAAAGAAAATACATTTGTTTCACAAGAAGAGTATTCCTATCTCTAGACGTTCTTTTAGCACATGGTAGGTGTTCTCTTCTTCTGCTTACTAGGTTCTATTAGTGCTTCCTTCCTCTTTTTTAGGCTGTACTCCTCTGTTTCTTCAAGTTCTTTGAGCCTTTTCTGGGTCATCCTCAATTGATGTTTTGAGGCTCATGAACATTGTCTTGATTCCTAAAAGAGATCATCTTACATGTCCCACTCTTCATAAATTACTTCTACATAAGCTTATACTTGGTCCATATAGATCTTGATTTTAGGATCTAGTTCAGCTAATGCAATTTAGATGACCTCTGGTGCTCGATATAGGATCTCCCCTACTTTATGGAGTTGATCATACAAATATTCTTGGGTGACCATATGCTTGTCTACTTCTTCGAGCCACTCTTCCAAATCGATGTTAGGGCTAATAGTCGTCCTTTCCCATAATTGCTTGATTACTCAGAGTTTAGACATCTTTTGTGTTAATGGAACCTGAAGGTCCTCATAATCTAAAGTCATGATATACAGTAAGGGCCTATAGACTATATGTTGAATTCTCCCAAATTATTTGATCATATTGTTAAGGTAATAGCTTATGCACAATTTCATCCTGATTAGGGGTATTGCTTGATAATTTTTGCAAACTAAGATTACCCTCTTGAAGTTACTTTATCTTGCTGTCCATAATATATTATCGACTTGGAAATTCCGTAACACTTCTACTTAGCAATAGGTGGATTTTTCTTCTAAGAGATGGACCTTGTCGATAGAAGAATCGATCATATCAATATTATGGACGAATTCTCCTCGGATCAGATCAAACCCATAACAACTCATGTGGCTCACTAACCATACTATTAGTAGTGCCATGCTGGTCTTCAGTACACCATTGTTCTTTTCTTTGAAAATGTTGAGGCTTCTGATTTGTTCTGTAAGAAAGGCTAAGACATATGATTTGCCTTTAAAAAATTGACCTACTAATTTAGCAACCATGAAATAAATGAGGAACTTTCCATCAGGAAATAGGAGAGTCTCGAATGTAGTTAGGACAAAGGCTTCTATTTTGTTTCTTCCTTAGTCTTTGGGATTGCCACATAAGATGCCCCATTTGTTAGATTTAAGCATAATGGTAAACTAGGTTTTTAAGTCTTCTAATTTGATGCAACTTCCATTACAACTTTTGAGTGCCTTATTCACTTTAGCTTTTCTGATCCCTAAGAATCTTGAAAAGGCATTCACTGAGTCAACTTCCAAATTTGGGGTGTTTATATTTTCTAAGGAAGGGGCTTGAAGTATTTAGGTATACTCTTTAAGTATTGGATTAATCAAGTGAGGCCCAACTGAAAAAGCTACCTCCTTGGGCTCCCAAAAGATAGTTAGGGCCTTAATTAAATTAATCTTTATTTTCACCTTAGGAAGTGATAGAGTGGGCCTCATCTTGCTGATGATGGTCTCCTATTCCCTTAGATTAAAATGTTAAAGCCATTGGTCCAGGATGGGTTTGGTGTTAATGGGCTTATCCACATACTTTTCCCTAAAGTGGATGGAGTTGGATGATCAGACCATTTTCTCAATCTGAATTACAAAGAAAAAATATGTTATAAGATTGACTGATCATTATTTACAGTAAACAAAACCTATTGACAACAATTCTATGTTTACAACATATTTTAAATTACAAGGGAAATGAAGGAAACTCCAAGCCATTATATATTTTCATTTCCATCTTGCTTAATTTTTTGTCATTTCTGAATGTTATGAATACATAAATGGTGGGTTCTAAAGGTCCTTAAGCTTGTGTGACCTCACTTGTTTAAAGAACACATTCATTGGTCACATCAAGCTTAAGTAGGGGTAGCGTAATCAATCCCAAACGATGGTTACACCATAAAACCCGGAGCCTACACAATAACCTCCCCATCCTAGCATCTTAATATGGTTCGGGTTTAACTGTTTCTATCATACATTTGTGGCACATAAAATAAATCCCAACGCCTCCCTACACCACCCCACTACACCTCCTCCAACTCAAATTGTTATTTAAAACTAAACTTACAAATGATGAATGAATTAAGTAAATAAATTGCACTTAGTAAGGTGATTTTTAGGGATTAATTTTAATTTTGGAAAGTTGAATGACTAACTCTCGTAACGTCCTTAGTGGAGTCGCCAAGTTATCGAGTTTGATTTTCTTGGTTTTTCAAATTAGTCTTCTTTAAACTAATCAATATTAAATCATACTCATTTAATATTGACCCTCAACTAAGGTTTAAAGAAAACTAATTCTTTATATCTTTGAAAACATTTTGGAGTCGCCACTCAACCGAGGTTGGGAAATGGTTTAGGTCAAAACGAAAGGGGTAGATTTGGTTTTGATCTAGACACTGGTTCCCATGGGAAAAACCAATTTTAAATAAAAGGTTTTTGAAAAACCAAAGAAACCAGTATGGGGGTTAAATTCTTTAAACCCTTACGAATATCATCTATTTTCCAAATTTAGATTTAATTCCTAAAATCACCTTTTAGAATAACAACGTAATCTATTAGAATGATTTTCACTTGAATAATTCTAAAAAAAAAGAAAATTGTTTTTCATTTTTTTACCAACTCAAACTAAAAGTGGAAAACTAACTTTTTTGTTATCTTTTTTATTGTTGCCCTAGAGGTACCTACGTACCCATTAGTTGGGATTAGACGTATGTAGTTCTTTCACGAAAACTTTAAGTGGATGAGTTGATTTTAAACTTGAAAGAAAAGCCGAGTTTACATTTTAAGTGGGTTTGAGTTTTATTAAGAAAGGTCAAAAAGGTCTTAAATTGGGGTTTATATTTAAAAATTTCTAATTTTGAAAGGGTCCATTCATTTTTTACTATTTTTTCAAAAACTAATTTTTCTAAGTGATTAAATAACTTTATTATTTATTTGTCCTTTTTTTTCTACTTTATTATTATTATTATTCTATTTATTTATTACTATTTTGATTAAAACCTAAAAACCAAACTTTTTCTTTTCTTTTCTTTTTTTTTTCCTTTTTTTCCTTTTCTGATCTATTTTCATTATCTTTTTATTCAGTTTTCCTTTTCTTCCTTCTCTTTTTTTTTTTCTAACATTTACAAATACACGAGTAAAAAAAAAAGTAAAATAAAATAAAACAAAAGAAAGAAAAACAAAAAAAGAAGAAGAGAAAAACAGAAACCCAAACAAGAGGTAAGGCCAGACCGAATTTGAGTTAGGCGTGCAGTTAGTGCAAGGCAATGGGTTAGGTCTAGAGTACGAATCTAGGTCTGCTCATAGGTCATAGATAAAAGATGTAGCAGCAATTGAAGGTGGCGATTTTGATCAATTCAGCTATCGAATTAAGTGGGAAAGGTGATTTTTATGGATATTCTATTAGGGATTAGGTGGGAGTAGAAGGGCTAGTTTTGATGCCGAGGCAAGTGGAGATGGATTTAGTAGTGATCAGAGTTGGGGTAATGATGGCGATGGATTTCTGCATTATTTGATGGCTAATGGAGTTAAGAAAGGTATCGGGTTAGGGGTTTTAGGTAGTTGGTGGTTTAGTAGTGGGCTTAGCTTGACTTGAAGGTGGTAGTTGGCAGTAGTTTGTGAGAGGGGGAATCATGGCTATGGTTAGGTGGTGGCTAAGTTACTCTTCACATTGTGGGGCATGACCACATACAAGGGGGTTGGGATAGAATAATAGCGACTTGAAGGGCTTACTTATGGTGCTAATTTGGCCCGAAGTGGGCTGTAGCAAAGGCAGAGTTAGAGAGAGAGAGAGGTGAACTGAGTAGAGAAAAAGAGAGAGAGCTTGAATTGATGTTCGGAGAGAGTTGTGAGTGGATTTTGATGATTGTCTGTGCTTCTGCTGCTTATTCAAGCTCCTTTTATAGCTTGGGAGCTTAAATCGAAGATAGAAAATCATTTAATGTCCATTAATCAAAATTGATTGGGGGAGGACAACTCATGATCTGATTTCTAAATTGGGTGCGAATTAGAGTTAAATGTCAATCAAAATCAAGTCCTTAACTTTTGCTTTTGCCAAAATGATTGAGTGGAAGCTTTGAAAATCATCCCATAGCTTGAATCGTAGAGATTCAATCTTACATGACAAGTTGTATATTCCATCCTTTTCCAACTTTTAGAGCTTGATTTAACTCACTAAATGATTGTATCTAGGAGTGTTTTCAATCTTAACTCAAAGTAAGCTATGTCTAGAATAAGAATTGCTTGCTGATTAGTGTGTTTAAGCATAGGATTATTGCGAAAAATAAGGCCAAAGTAAAGGGGCTAAAGTTGTTTCATTGGGGAAAAGGAAGGAAACCATGGGAAAGAGGGGGAGAAAGAGAAGGAAAATGCTGACATAACGCTGATAAAGCACCACTCAGCCATGTCATCCAATGGCATTACGCCACTTGCATGCTACATAGCTAATACATAGATCCATGTTAACGTAGAGCTCTTATAGCACCATGTCAATTGTAGCTCAATTGCTTGACGCTACGTATTAGAATACGTGGCATAATGAGATCTTGATATGTGGCAGTGTAGTGTGTGTTTGTTTATAAAAGATAGCAAAAAGCATTTTTTTTTTCCTCTAATGAGGGCTCAAACCCAAAATCTCAAGCTAACCCAATGCAAAGCTCAAATGCTTATCTGTTAAGCTATTGACCTGTACCTTATCTATACATGCAATCAAATTACACATATAGACTTTGTCAACTTAGACTAGATTCAAATCTAAGTCTATGCCTGATGACCTTCTCCTTATTTTAAAAATTCTGTTTTATTAAACTATCTAAAAAATTTATTATTTTCCAAATTCCTTAAATCCTTTATTTTTTCAATTGACTTTTCCAGTCAATTTTTTTTATTTTTCAAGTTAACACCATTAGTTGGCAAACTGCTAGAGATCCAGCACTCACATGGATAATTGAACATACACAATATTAGGCTCGTCAACCATAACTTGACACATGCCTTCTAGCACAACATCCTAAAACGATTCCCCCCTTTGGTAAATTGTACCATATAGTAACATTTTTACCCTTTTTAGCATTTGTCTTAGGAATCTTATATCTAATATGTAATTTGCCTACTTTTGTCTTTTTTTTGAAATTTAACCCTAAGGAGGCCATATAAATGCATCACTTACTTGTAGCATAGAGAACACTTCTTACATTATGAATATAGACATTCTCTTTGAGAGGACTCACTGTGTCTTCTCTTCCCTAACTCTTATCTATTTTCTTTAGCAAGAAGTAGTGACGAGTGACCCTAATCCTTACTTGTGTGTCACATCAAATGAAGGTTAGGCCGAGCAAGATTGGTTAGTGTATTATATCCAACTAGTAGTTGCTGGGGTTGCTAATCCCTTTTGTTCTTTTCTTTCCCATTATCCGTTATATTGCTTCTCTATATGTACAATCTTTGAGACGCATCAGCTTTGCTAATATGAGAGGACAGTTTTGAAGAAGGTATGTGTAGAGATTACAATGGAGTTCTTTGTTCATGTTACTGTCATGGCTCTTATGTTCCTTCGTAGTTACTATAGAGGTTTGTAGAGTTTATAGGGTTATGGTAGAGTGTTTGAAGTGGGTTTTGAAGTTGTGAGCTAAGAAGCATTGATTGACAAGAGGTAAGTGTGGTAGCTCATATTGCTTTTTTCTACTTTGTTTTTTTACTACGAAAACAAAGCATGTTATGAATCCTATATTGTATGAAGTGTTAAGGTGTTGAAGTCTGTTAGCTAAGAATCTAGGTAGTGAGTAGTAATTGATTGTATATGAGTAGTAGTTTTGAAGTATTGTTGAGTAGTATAAAGTAGTAGGGTTTGTTGGGTGGATACTATTGAAGTTGTTCTTATTGAAGGAAGTGGTGACAAAAAGTATTACGTAATGTTAGATTCTAGTGTTCATGGAGTCATTGGAGACCAAGATAACAGTTTCTAAGTTAGGCATGGCCAACAAAGAAGCCACACACTAAGGTCAGTTGATGATAAGCTTAATAGACTTACTATCCTTATTGAGAGTCTAATCATAGCTATGCAAGGTGTAAGACGATAGCCACAAGGTACACCAAATCGTAGCCAAGAAGTAGGTGAATGAGAGTGATAAGATCGAAATTGGATATATTTTACATGGTGATTTTCCCTTGAAATTTGAGTTTATTTTTAGATAATGATACTTAATTAAGTAAAATCTTGATTTCTAGGTTTTAGAATGATCTATATGAGAAAACGAGAAGATAGAAACAAGTTTTACTTAATTTGAAGCTAAAATGAGCAGGTTATGAAGGTTTGGAGATTAGTACAATCGAATGACATGACTATGTCATTTCTAAGTGAATTTGGAGCCAATTTTAAAGTATTATAGCCAATGACATGACCATGTCCTTGGTCATGTCATTCCAAGTTTTAAAAAGAAAAAAAAGAAGAAGACGTAAATAGTAATGAGTTACATGACTAAGGGACACAGTTTTAGAGGGTTTTTCAAGCCAAGAACACTCAAGAGAGCAAGCTACAAAGAAGAATTCAAGATTCAATCTTTATTAGATTTCATGATTCTTTTTTCTACTACTCTTTACTCTTTGATTCAAGCTTGTTGCTTTATGTTGTGTAGAGAGTAGATTTTTGATATCTAGGTCTTGTAGAACCTAGATCTACTCATATGACACAATTTTTTATTAGATCTAATTAATTCTTTATTTTCTTTCTTGATTCAATTGTGTACTTAATGATTTAGATTGTTATTTCCGTGGGTGGTGATTTAAACTTTGATATCTTCTAAGAGAATCAAGAGATTTCTCATAAGATTAGTTCTAGGCATAGTTAATAAATATTATTGAAAGACTAAAGATAATTTGCAAGATCTTTCTAGAATCTTGAATTATAGTGTAGAGAATTCATTGTGTAATAATGCGATCTTAGGTCATGCTATTAAGAATAGATTCTAATAGGTGATTTCAAGATTAGGGTTACTTAGCTTGAGAAAGTGATTAACATTTATAGAGAATTCTCCCTGTGAAGAAAGAATAAAGGATAAATTAGATTATCTTTAAGGGAAATCACATGTTAGATTTAGGGGAAGAAAAGATCTAGATACGGTTTACAAATCTTAAAGTAGTTTATAATTTTATTACTTTCTTTCTTAGTTCTTGAACAATTCTTAATTACTAATAATTTATTATTTGCTGTAATTAATTTTAGATTCTTTAAACTCTCGAACTTGAATTTGTAGGTTAGATAAGAGATCTAGTGAATATTTGTAGTCAAAGTCTATGAAGGATTAACACTTGGACTTAATCTGGTTACTATAATTTGATAGGTGTGCTTATTGATATGATCTGACATGGATAAACATACAACGTCCAGTATTGTATGAACCAAGGGGGTGGGTCCAAACCTTAAGATGATTGAAGGATAAATGTTAGTTGAAGGTTGAGCAAGGGTCCCCATGTACTGACGATGGATATGATGCACTATTGCCTCATACGAGCTTTGATCTCACTTGATATGATGTATAAGTGTGATCAGAGGGCATTCACCACTGATCTATTCTCACGAAGAATTAGATAAGAGTTAACGAGAGTAAGTAGAAAATGCTTAGCTCATGAGTATATGTCTAAATATCAAAAGTGTATTTTCTTATTACGGCTATTACAATACACTAGTATTTATATGACCTAATTAGGTTAAGTCTTAAGTTATTGTAAATTACAAAAGAATTCCTACTAGTAAAGAAAAAGAAATAATTTACAAGGGTAATGCTATAAATAAGCAAAAAGAATATCTAGTGACAGAAAGAGATAGTACGGATGTCAAGAATGACAAGGTATGTATTAGCTAACCATTCTATGGTCCCAATGATACTGTTGGCCAAGAAGAGTAGGTTCTAAATAGATTAAGTCAAGGTTGTCAGTTTAATAGTTGGAGTGCTCGAGGCTAGGAAAGGGTTGGTTCAGAAGGTAGCTCATTGTCAGGTTGGTCTCGAGTAGTTAGCTCTACATAGGTGTCAGCTCAGCCTCGACATACATTAAGTTGGCAGTATACCGATTCGATACTTAGCCTTAGATAGTTGTATTATGGAGAGGTTAGCTCGATACTTAGGTTGGTATGATGTAGAGAGCAAAGTAACTTAGCAAGTCAAACTAGGAAATGTACTACTCTTATGAGTTCAACTTTCCTTGGGTAACTCGGCGAACCATATGAGCAAGTCTTTAAGCTCGAAGGCACATAATTCATCCGTGATCCCTATCACTTCCTTTAGGCCGTTTAAGCTTTGGGATCATATTTAGTTTAGCTCCATGTTGCTCATCTTCGAGAGTATGCAGGTGGAGGTCGGCAACATTGAAAGAGTCTACAAACCCATACTCTCCTAGTAGTTCAATCTTATAGGCGTTAGGATTGATCTTTTCAAGTACTTTAAATGGTCCATCAACCCTAGGAGATAACTTACTCTTCCTTATGTGTGGAAACCGTTCCTTACTAAGGTGGATCCAGACTAATCGCCTAGCTGAAACTCCTTATTCTTTTGTCTTCGACTTTGTCTTTCAAGCTTAGTAGCAGCTTGCTTAATTTTTCTACAATCTTCTAATGCATCGCTCTAATGGCTTCAACAATTTCTACAACTGGCTAGTCATCACCTAGGCTGGGAAAGGGTGCTTAGTCCATTAAGAGCTTAACGATGAACCTATAAGCAACCTCAAATGGCGACATGTTTGTTATACAATGGGTGGGCCTATTGTAGGCAAACTCTATGATTGGTAGGCAAAGATCCTAATCAACCATGTTTTAAACAATGGCAACCTAAAGTAAAGTTCCTACTGTCCTATTGACAATCTTGATATGTCTATCCATTTGTAGATGACAGGATGTGCTATACAATAGCTTAGTTCACATTCGTCCTTGTAACGTTCTTCAAAAATGGCTCATGAACTTTGGGTCCCAATCTGAAACAATGGTTTTGGGTACTCAATGAAGCTTGACTATTTCCTAAAAGAAAATAAAAGAAGTAGTTGAAGTTTCATAGTTTTAGAGCAAGGCATGAAGTGTTCCATCTTACTGAATTGATCCATGACCTCTATGATGGAGTCCTTCTCTCGAGACCTCCTTAGAAACCTTAACATAAAGTCCATACTCAACCCAAACCATGGTTTAGTCAGGATGGGTAATGGTAAATAATGTCTTTGCTCAACTCGGCTCCTTGCTTTTCTGCAAGTAGTATACATTTCTAACATAGATCAAATGTCCTTCATTTTTTGCCAAAAGAATCTTGAGGATAGTATCTCATGAGTTTAGTGTTAGCTAAAGTATCCAGACAATCCTCTCCTATGTGCCTCGTAGACCAGTAGCTCTTTTATGAAACAGGTCAGGATACATAGTCTCCTCTTGCTAAATAAGTATCTATGCTCCCTATGATAGTTGTCAAATGTTTGACCTTCCCTACACCTAGCATAGATAGGACCAAAATATGGATCCCCAGCATACAAATCTTTTATTATTGAAAAACCAAGCAACCTAATATGTAGCTTAACTAGGAGGGAATGTCATCTTGATAGGGTGTTGGTTACTACATTATTCTTTCCATTCTTGTACTTCACGACATGTGGAAATCCATCCATGAACTCGACCCATTTGGCTTGTCTTTGAGACAACTTAGGTTAGCTCTTCATATATCTTAAAGATTCATGATCAGTGTAGATCATAAACTCTTTAAGTTACAAATAGTCTTGCCATACAATCAGGGCTCAAATCAAGGAGTAAAACTCCTTATCATGGACAAAATAATTAAGTGTAACTCCTCTAAGCTTCTCATTAAAGTAAGCAATAAGTTGGCCTTCCTACATCAGCATGGCACCTATGCTTGGTCTAGACACATCACACTTCAATTCGAATACTTTGTCAAAGCTCGGCAAAGCTAATACAAGTGTTGTAGTTAGTTTTTCCTTTATCTCTTCAAAACTCCTCTGCTCCTTCTCTCCCTATCCATACTCAATATTCTTCTTTGATAGCTCAGTGAGTGGGGCCATGATCATACTGAAATTCCTTATAAATCTATGACAAAATGATGCCATGCTGTAGAAGCTTCTTACATCGGCCAAAGTGGTTAGTATAAGCCATTTGGTGATCACTCTTATCTTTTCATCATTGATGCGTATTCCACCACCACTTACAATAAACCCTAAGAAGATTGCTTTAAGAAGGCAAAAGTCATACTTCTTTAGATTGACATAAAGCTTTTCAACTCGGAGTTTTGTAAAGAATGCTTAGAGATGCTCTTCGTGGAAGGCTATATACTAAGAAGTCGTCAAAGTAAACCACCGCAAATTTCCCTATTCATGCTCGAAGCACATGATTCATCAATCGCATAAATATGCTTGGCACATTCGATAGTCTAAATGGCATCACAACCCATTCATATAATCTAGTGAGTCTTAAATGTGGTCTTCCACTCATTACCTTCCCACATTCAGATCTGATGGTATCTAGATCTAAGGTCAATCTTAGAGAATAATCCGGCTCCATTCAACTCATCCAGCATATCATCAAGCATTGGTATAGGATACCTATATTTGATGGTAATATGATTGATTGCTCGACTATCTACATACATCTTCCATGACCCATCTTTCTTAGGTACCAACAAGGTTGGTGTGGTACAAAGGCTAAGGGATTCTCATACATACCCTTTCTTCATCAACTCATCTACTTATCTTTGTAGCTTGGTAGCCTGTACATGGTTAAGCCTATAAGTAGGCTTGTTCAACAGTGTGGCTCTTAGCTGTAAATCAATTGCATGTTCAATGCCTTAAATGGGAGGTAGACCTTCCGATAGCTCACTTAGGAACATGTTGATAAATTTATCTAACATGGTTTTCACCTTAGCAGGTAACATCCCTTCCTCGGATCTCTTCATCTCCAATAACTTTCTAACTAGCAGATAGGTCAGCTCTTTAAGCTCTATCTCTTTCTTTAGCTTAACTCGAGTCATCATTAAAGCTTCTTTCATCAAAACTCAGTTCAATTGGGCTAATATGATTTTAACTTGCTCAGCAGTCATAGGGCTTAACTTTACCTTCCTGACCTCGTGCTCTAAGGAACACATATTCTTCCTTCCATCATATATCATAGTTCGATTAAACATCTACTATCATGCAAGCAAAATACAGGACGTACTCATGGACAATACATCACAGAGCACTTTATCTCGATAGCTTCTAATACAAATCAGCACGAGCACTTGCTTGTTTACTTGTAGGGCTCCTTTATTACTGAGCCAGTGTAGCTTATAAGGTTTGGGGTGGGTCTTAGTTGACAACTTCAATTGCTAGAACATGAAAGTAGAGGCTACATTAGTGCAGCTCCTACTGTCAATAACTAAAGCATAGAGCGACCCATTTACCTTGCATCCAATGTAGAACCAATTCTCTATTTATTCATCCTTGGGCATAGGACTAACACTCATTATTCTCCTTAACACAAGGGTAGCAAGCATAAAATTACCTTCCTCACTATAAATGACTTCCTCCTCCTTAGATAATTTGATTTGACTAGCCTCTTTTAGGTCTTCTACTTCCTCATCAGAATTATCTACTTCAATAGCTAGCACTTCGCCTTGGATCACCATAGTTCTTCTATTTGGACATTAGGCAGCTAAGTGTCTAAATCCTTAACATTTGAAGCACTTGATCTCACTTACCTTCTTACCTAAGCTCTGGCCTTTCTCAAACTTCCTCAGGATCTCCTTCTACTCTACTTGAGTAGTTTGAGCAAGTCAGGTCTCAAAAACATTACTTGGTTCCAATTGTACAAGTCTGCTCGGAACAGATCAGCTAGTGGCAGGTTGGTTGACAGGAGGTTAGAATCTTGCCTTTCAGAGCCTTTCGATCCTCTAGATAGCTCGAATAGCATCATTAAGCAACCCAATATCCAAGGTCTCTATAATATCTCTAATCTCATACTTTAACCTACTAACAAATCTAGACACAATTCAGTCTTCAAGCTCAACAACTTCACATCGAATCGTCAATATTTGGAATTCCTTCATGTAGGCATCAACACTCGATCCACCATATCCCAACTCCTATAACCTCTTAAACGTATCCTACAAATAGTAGCTTAGAACAAATCTTCTCCTCATGACTGTCTTTATTTCATCCCAACTCTTAACTTCACGTTCTCCTTCTCTTCTACGTCTGGCTTGTATGTTCTTCCACTAGAAGGTAAGATAACCTATAAATTCTAACATAACAAGTCTAACCTTAGCATTTTTAAGTACCTCATGGCATTCAAATTACTTCTCAATCTTATATATCCACTCTAAGTAATCCTTGGCATTACTACTACCAGAAAAGCTAAAGGATATGCATTCTTAACCCTTCCACTCTAGGAGCTTGGATGTTCCTCCTCAGGTTCGTAATATTCTTCTACTTCATCACTTACTTCCTCATCTCCTCTTCGTTATCCTCTAACATTAGTTTTCATCCAGTAACTCGGCTTACTCCTCTAGTTCGGTTAGGTCGAATTGAGGCATTAGGTCAGCCATATGAGCCATTATCTCTCTTCAATCATTCATTGGCTCAAACTCTGTTAAGACCATTCTTAGCTCACCTATCTTCATTTATGGTAGTCGCTAGACTAGCTACCAAGTCCATAAGTTGATCTAGTTGATCATCTACAAATTGGGGTGTAGAAATCCCTATTGACCTTGGCCATTTTGAGCGCCACTCTCTTGGTTACCAATAGCTCCTTTTACATTAGAATCAGACATTGTTGTCTATTTTCACGAGATTAACAACTAATGCACTATTCAAAGCTTCCTACGACAAACAAGGATAAACTAACACCAAGTACACCAACAACTAGTATAACCAACACACGATAAACAAATACACATTCATACTTTGTTTTGTGTACACAAAACAGGGGAAGACAAAGTACAAAATTCTTCAACACTACTCACCTTTCAAACTCCTATAACAACCACAGAACATCTAACATGAGGGGGTAGGTTTGAACCTTGAGACAGTTTAAAGGATAAATGTTAGTCAAAGGTTGAGTAAGGGTCCCCATGCACCGACAATGGATATGATGCACTAATGCCATACATAAGCTTTAATCACACTTGATATGACTCATAAGTGTGATCAGAAGGGGCTCGCTACTGATCCACACTCATGATGGATCAGATAAGAATTAATGAGAGTAAGTAGAAAACAATTATCTTATGAAAATACGTCTGAATATCAAAAGTTCATTTTCTTGTTACGGCTATTACAACACACGAGTATTTATATGACCCAATTAAGGTAAGTCTTAGGTTAGTGCAAATTACGAAAAGGATTCCTCCTAGTAAAGGAAGAGGAATAATTTATACGGGTAATGCTGTAAAGAAGCAAAAAGAATATCCAGTGATAAAAAAGGGTAGTAAGGATGTTAAGAAAAATAGTGTCTGTATCAACTATCCATTCTATGGTCCTAATAATAATGTTGGCTAAGCAAAGCAAGTTCTAAACAGATCAGGTTAAGGTCGATGGTTCAACAGCTCGGGTGTTCAAGGCTTAGAAAGGGTTGGTTCAAAAGGTGGCTCATCGTCGAGTTGGTCTCAAGTAGCTGTCTCCATATAGGTGTTAGCTTGGCCTTGACATGCATTAGGTCGGTTCGGCACTTAAGTCAGTCACCTCGGCAGCTTCTTCTATGATGTAGAGAGCAAAGTAACTCGATAGGTCAAATTGGGGGATGTATTACTCTTCTAAGTTTAGCTCTCCTCGAATAGCTCAATAAACCATATGAGCAAGTCATCGAGCTCAGGAGTGCGTAATTGGTCTACAATCTCTATCACTTGCCTTATATTAAAGAGCTAAGATATGGCAACACATGGCAAGCTAATCGCTAAGCACAACCCACATAGAGCTAGAGGAGTATTAGGCCACCCTACTCAAAGGAGTTTGGGGATGAAAGAAATTGAGGAAGCAAACAAGGAAATTGAAGAAGAGCTAGATGGAGAGGTAGAAAAGTACTACAAAATGGAAGAATGAAGACACTGAGCTTCATGAGGATTTATCAATGTTAAGGTCTAGATTCCGAACTTTATAAGTAAGGGCAATGCTGATGAATACTTGGAGTAGGAAGAGAAGGTCAAGAAAGCATTTGATTGTTATGGATATTCTAAGGGTGTGAAAGTTCAACGTGTTACTCTTGAGTTCTCTGGGTACGCTACCATGTGGTGGAAGAACTTGAATACGACTAGAGAAAGAGATGGATAGAGAAGTGTACGAACTTAGGAAGATGTAAAAAGGTTGCTAAGAGAGAGATTTGTACCTGAGACAAACTTATAAAACACCATTGCCAAATTGCAAGAACTTCGCCATGGTAACCGAACTATGGATGATTATGTTAGGAAATTTCAAATATTAATGATCTAAACCAACATAAATGAGCCTAAAGCTTAAACTATGTCGAGGTTCATCCATAGGCTTAGGTGTGAAATTCATAACATTGTGGAAGTATAGAGGTTTTACACTTTAGAAGAAACTATTAAGATAGCATAAAGGGTTGAAAAATAGAAGAGGAATACCCTAATCCAACCTAATTCGAGTTTTATGCTGATTGCTTTTCTACGCTAAACTAGCTACCCTAAACCACGATGGCTAAAATGAGTAGAAGAAAAGATTAATCGATTGAATAACAACTGAGCTAGCCTGAAGAGTCGAGTCGATGACAAATTCCACCTAAAGACATTTGAAAAAGGACAATCATCAAATCACAAGATGAGTGAGATAAAATGCTTTTTAAGTGCTTGGGTTACGAACACATGGTTGCTAAGTATCTTAACCAACGTGTTATGGTCCTTTGAGGTAATGAAGTAGACAATACTAATGAGAGTGAACCTAAGAAGGAAGATAAAGATGTTAGGTAAATTGAAGTAGAAGAGGAAGAAGAGACCTATGTCTATGTTGACTAGGGTAGAGAAATGACACTAGTGTTGAGGCAAATGCTGAGCTCTAAGGAGGAACAAAGAGGAAACCTATTCCATATAAAGAGTACCGTCAAGGGTCAATTGTACACAATTATTGTACATAAAGGGAGTTACACCAATGTCATCGCCTTAAACCTTGTATAGAGATTAGGTCTGCTGACCTCTAAGCACATCTAACCTTATAAGTTACATTGGCAACATGATAAGGTTACTCTACACATAATTGAACAAGTTGTTCTACCATTCTATATTGGGAATGTCTATAGCGATGAGGTTGTTTTTGATGTTATCCCTATGAGAGCTTCACATTTACTGTTGGGAACACCTTAGATATTTGATCAACATGCCATACATGATGGGTATAAGAACACCTCTATTTTCACTACTGGTGGTAAGAAGATAGTACTACAACCCATGACTTTAAGCCAAGTAAATGAAACTCATAACTAACTCACTTAAGCTAGTAAGAAAATGGCTTTAGCATTAAGCTGACGAGAACTTCAAGTTGTTGAAGAGGTTGATAAGCCTATGTCAAAGTTGAGAGATTTGGATGATGTCCTAGAAGAAATTCGGAAGTTGATAGACAAGTTTTCCGAGTTATTCCCAAATGAGTTACCTAGAGGATTACTACCAATCTAAGGTATTGAACACTGTGTTGTTTACAGCCAAGCATGGAGAATAAACTTACTTATAGAATGAATTTTGAGCAAGCTGGCAAGTTGAAGAGGTACTTGGACAAGCTAGTAGAGCAAAGTTATGTAAGGGAAAGCATGTGTCCTTATGCTGTACTAGCTCTACTTATCCTAAAGAAAGATGGTTATGTGCATCGATAGCTAAGCTATTAATCAAATTACTATCAAGTACAGATATCTCATACTAAAGCTCGATGACATATTGGACAAGCTTCATGGTACCTTACTATTTTCAAAGAATGATTTGAAAAGTGGCTACCATAAGATTTACATGATATAGGAGATGAGTGGAAGATTGCATTTAAGACTAGGCATGGTTCTATGAATGGTTGATTATGCCATTTGGTCTTATCAACATATAGAGAACTTTCATGTAGCTTATGAACCATGTAATATGTCCCTTAATTGGGAGATGTGAAATCGTGTACTTTAATGGCATACTAGTATATAGTACCAACCTAGCCAATCTAACTTGAACAATCACCTAGAGCATCTCTAACCTATTTTTGACACACTTCGTGTTGAGAGGCTATTCGAAAATATGAAAAAGTATACATTTTGCCAGTAAGAAGTAGTCTTTCTTGGGTATGTAATATTTGGAGACGGAATCTGAGTTGATGAGGAAAAGGTCTGCACTATCTTATAGTAGCCTATACTAAAAAGTATCACTGAAGTATGTAGTTTTCATGCTCTTACTTCTTTCTACAAAAGATTCATCAAGAACTTCAGTACTATTGTAGTACCTTTGACTAAATTGACAAAGAAAAGTAAAGGATTCCATTGGACTGACCGAGCTGAGAAGAGCTTTACGGAAATCAAGTAGAGGCTTACCATTACACCTGTCTTAGCCTTGTAAGATTTTAATTAGTCCTTCAAGTTGGAGTGTGATACTTTTGGTATTAGCATTGGCACCGTCTTGATGTAAGAATGCCGCCTTATTGCTTACCATAGTGAGAAGCTTAGTAGTGCCACATTAAATTACTCTATGTTTGAAAAGTAACTATACTCTCTTTTTAAAGCCCTTAATGTGTGATAGCATTATTTGTTACCTTAAGAGTTTGTGATTTATACAAACCATGAGTCCTTGAAGCACCTTAGAAGCTAGAATAAACTTTTGAAGAGGCAAACTAAGTAGTTAGAGTTTATGGAAGGTTTCTCATATGTGATCAAGCATAAGAAAGGTAGTGCTTACGTAGTCATTAATGGTCTTTCATGTTGACATGTCTTACTAACTACCTTATAAACTAAACTATTGAGATTTTCTCTTATTATTGAGCAATATGTACAAGAACCCTGCTTTGGTCCTATCATTGAAAAGTGTCAAGACAAAATTACTGTTGGAGGATATTACCTGAAAGATGGGTACCTAATCAAAGAAAGGTGGTTACGTAAACCAAACTATTTCATACGTAAGCTATTAGTTATAGACACTCATAGCAGTAGCTTATCTGGGTATTTTAGAGAGACCAAAACTATTGAACTATTGAGGGAGAACTTCCATTAGCTTAGTTTTGGTAAGGATGTCTATAAGGTCATTAGAAGTTGTGACATGTGCAAGAGGGTCAAGGGAAGGAAAGAGCCAAATGGAGAGTATATGCCCCTGACCATGTCAACCTTACCTTAGGCTACCTCAGTATAGACTTTATCCTAAGGTTACTTGGACATCTCGAGGAAGAGTCTTGATCCTTTTTGTTATGGATCGATAAAGTAAAATGGTAAACTTCATCCCATGCCATTAAACTAACAATACTTTATATATTACTGATTTGTTTTTGCAGGAAATTATCCATCTACATTGAGTCCCGAAGTCTATTGTTTCAGATTGAGATATCGAGTTCTTAAGCTACTTTTAGAAGACCTCATGGAGAAGACTTAGTACTAAACTTGTATTCAATTCAAGTAGTCACCCCTAGATAGATGCCTACATCGAAGTGGTGAACAAGACGTCAGGTACCTTACTTCGAGCAGTTGTGGGAAAGAACTTAAAAGATTAAGACTTATGTTAACTTGTTGTGGAGTTTGCCTACAACCAAACAATTCATAGTACTACTTGCAAGACTTCCTTTGAGGTCATCTATGGCCTTAACCCTACCATCCTACTTAATATAATTAGTAACCCGTTAGCCCATGAAGAGAACTAAACTGAATTTGTCTAAGTTCGAGTACTACAAGAACTACATCAACATGTAGCCAAGAAGATCACCAAGTTCAACAAATGACAACAAGAGATAGGTAATCTTGGCTATCAAGCTGTATCTTTCAATTAAGAAGAGTAAGCTATCACCAAGACCTAACAATCCCTTTTAGGTATTGATATAAGCAAGTGTACCAATCAAATTGTAGTAAGTGAATTATATCTAAGTGTTGATCCTTTAGAGACTAAGATTACTAGTACTTACTAGGTCTCTATTATCTAACTGACAAATTAAATTTAAAGAACCTAAATTAAATTGTAGCAACTAATAGATTAACATGTAACTAAGAATTATTTAAGAACTTAAATAAGAAAGCAATGGAATTATAAACTACTTCAAGATTCACAAAAACATATCTAGATCTTTACTTCCCTTAAACCTAACATGTGATTTTCCTAAAAATAATCTAATTTATTTTTTAATCTTTCCTGACCGAGAGAATTCTCTACTACAATTAATTACATTCTCAAGCCAATTAACACTAACCTTAGAATCCCTTATTAGAATTTCTTTTCGATAGCATAACTTAAGATCATATTATTGCACAACAAATTCTCTACAATATAGTTCAAAATTCCAAGAGATTCTTACAAATTAACTCTAATCTTATAATAATCCTCATCAACTATGCCTAGATCTAATCTTATAAGAAATCTCTTTATTCTCTTATAAGATATCAAACTCTAGATTACTACTCGCGAAAATAATAACCTAAATCATGAAGCATATATAGTTAAACCAAGAAAAGACTAAAAAATTAAATTAATAAAATAATAATCATGTCACATAAGTAAATCTAGGTTCTAAAAGAACTTGATACCAAAGATCTACTCTCTATATATCCTATAATAAGAATCTAAAATCAAAGTATAGAAAAGAGTAGAAGAAAGAATCATAAAATCCAAATAAAATTAAATCTTGAAGTCTTCTCTTCTCCTTGCTCTCTTGAATGTTCTTGACTTAAAAAACTCTCTAAAAGTCGTGCTTAAAAAGTTCTCTCTAGAACAAACCCTAACAAAGCCTTATATAAGAAGTGAATAAAAAAGTAGGTCAGCTGGAAAAGATACGATCAGGGATACGATCAGGGATACGATCGTATCTTTTGGTCATCTCCTTAGATGTTATACACGTTGCTTCTCTTCTCTTTTTTATTTTTTATTTTTTTCAATACTAGAAATGACACAACTAAGGACATTGTCGTGTACTGGGTTATACAATTGAAAATAAGCTCTAAATTCGTTTAGAAATGATCTAGTCATGTCATTTGATTGTGTTGATCTTCAAAACCTTCATAACTTACTTATTTTAACTCTGATTTGAGTGAAATTTGTTTCTATCTTCTTGTTTTCTCTCTTAGATGTTATCAAATCCTTAAAATAAAATTTTACTCAATTAAGTATCATTATCTAAAAATATACTCAAATATCAAGGGAAAATCATGAAAAATTGCTAAATAAAATATATACAATTAGGAACTCATTAGGTACCAAAGAAAATCAACCACAACGCTAACCAGATCTAGCTACCTTAAGACTATGGTGTTTCTTCTACCTTCAACATATCCGACTTAATCCCTCACCATCTTAATGGAGCCAAAGCATAAATAAAGGAAGAGAAGACCATAGAAGACCCCATAGATTTGAGGCCAAGACTCTTTGACCCCTAAGATGATGATAAGAATCAAATCTATGGACCTACTAATAGAAGATGAGCTAACGGATTACAAGGACTCACCTAAGGAGTACTAGCTTGAGGACTCTCCAAGAATAATGATTATGACATCAATTACAATATGTTACACTTCATCCACCCTAAGTACTAAGCTATGGTCATGATAGGAATAGTTTCCGAGTAAGCAAACACCACAAGTCTTCCAAAGTTGAGTAGATAACCATTCAACCAATCGAGACCTCAAAGCAATGCATAGTGTTCAAGCTCTAATTTGACCTAGATCAAGTCAGCCAATTCATCCATTCCTTTCCTAACCTCTTCTAAGCTAACAACATCAGTTATCGAGCTACCAAATATCGAACACTCGTAAGGATAATCAAGCACACAATATTAGGTTCGCCAACCATAACTTGACATATGCCTTCTAGCACTATGTCCTAGAATGTTTCCCTCGTTCTGTACATTATACCATATAGTGACTTTTTTACCATTTTTAGCATCTGTCTTAAGGATCTTATATCTAATATGTAATTTGCCCACTTTTGTCTTTTCTTTGAAATGTAACCTTAATAAAGTAGCATAAAAGCCTCATTTGTAGCACAGATAACACTTCTTACATTATGAATATAGCCATTCTCTTTGAGAGCACATACTGTATCTTTTCTTTCCTAACTTTTATCTATTCCCTTTAGTAAGGATTAGGGTTAGTAAGGAGTAGTGGCAAGTAACCCTAATCCTTACTTATGTGACATATTAAGTGAAGATTAGGCCAATTAAGATTGGTTGGTGTCTCATATCTAGCTAGTAGCTACTCAGGTTGCTAATTTCTTGTGTACTTTTCTTTCCCCTTTATCTGTTGTGGTGCTTTCTCATGTATACAACCTTAGAGATGCATCATGCACTCTTTGCCTAAGGTGCACCCTGCCTAAGAAATTGCATGACATTAGGGCATGTACATTATACGATAGAAGTCCCCTCGAGTCGATCAAGGACTCAATTCCTTACAAAGGCAACTACAGCCAATCAAAACAAGTTACTCTTGGCTAACCTCAATAATGAGTAAGCCAAAAGTCTTCAAACAAATGGGGCAATGCAAATCACTATCCTTAGTGCTCTGCTCACACCAAGGATAAGCAATTGAGGGGACTTTGAAAAATAAGATAACCCAAGGCTATATTCCAGCAATGAGAACAATGACACTCCAAAGCAAGCAAGGATAGCTAGAGCAAAGAAAAGGGCAAGAAATAAGCTAAACACAAAAATAGTTTCACTCATGAAGAAGTTGACTTTTTACATCATAAAGTAGGAGATCGGCATCTTGATTCCCCCAAAACAAAAGAAACAGGCATTTCACCTAAGTTATATACAAAAGTAAAATAAAAACAAAAAGGAAAGTCATCCTAACCTAATCTACCACTACGTTCCCCTCTTTCTCATCATTTGGCTCCTCTTCATCCCCAACTATACCATCACTGGAGCTCTCCTCAATAGAATCTAGACCAAAAGGCCCCCTCACTTACTCTATTAACCACAACCTTCAGGTCATCTAGCCTATCTAAGAAAGTTAAGTCTACTTTTTAGAGGTGATCGCAAACCTACTTCCAAGCTACCTAGGTAACTATAAAACCAACATAGCTAGTGGCATCCTAACCAAAGCATCATTCAAGGTTGCTATGAAAAGCTACCACTTCAACTCAACAAAGAAGCCCTTTCCATTGAGTAGCTTAACTTCTCTTCAGCTAAGGTTTTCTTAAGCCGTCTCTATTTTGTTCTCATTCCCCTCAAGCTTAGCCTGTAGTTTGGCTACGTCCTCCTTAGATGCCTTAGCTATGGCATTGGCTTCCTCTAGCTTGACCTCTATCTTCTTTCCGTGCTTATGAAGCTCTTAGTGTTGGCACTCCAAATCATTATATGTAGTTGATAGGTCACCATGCTACCTTCTTTCTTCTTTTAGCACGTTATGAAGCCTATCTACCTCATCCTTCACCCAGTTCCTCTTGGACAGCTAGTTCCTATAGTTGTATGCAAGCACATAGTCCAACATGTTATATAACTACACATAAGATAGGGACAAGAGCAAAGTTATTCGAGCACTAGAAAACACTTAAAGAAAAACTAACACTAATCACTTACCTCATTATGCCTCCGAAGTATCTCTACTGAGGCCTCAATATCACTCTTCCCTATAAACAACTACTCAAACCTAGCCTCAAGCTTAGTTATCCATGAGATAGGCCAAACATTATGATCAACAAATTACTCAGGCTCCTATTGCACTACAGGTTATCCATCCTAAGCCATCAAGTGTAAGAGCTCATCATCATCAAGAAAGTTAATCGCCCAGATGCTAGTATCTTAAGGGGTTACCTCCAAGTCCCCCCTTTATTACCACTTACCAACCCTAACCTATTGTGTAGAACCATGATGCCTCATAACGTTTGCACCCAAGCTAGCAAGCTCAACCTTCTCTACCTACTGCAGCTCCTCCTCCATAACTTGCTTAGCCCCCTACCTAACATAGTGACTACGCGGCCTGAGGTTGTCCTCACTCTTGGAGAAATAGCAGTACCTAGAAGGATAGCCTCGATCACAACTTTAGCAATGGTTTGCTATTAGGTCCCTTTCTTCTTCTTACTCTTCTTAGAGCAAGGTTATAAGCTCTCCCCCTCTCCCTCCACAACTACCCACTTCCTCTTCCTCTCAGCCTTTACTAACTCCTTCATACGATTATCGTAAACAGCGTGCAACTTTGACTTGATCTATTCAGATGCCACTTACATCGCTATAAGCATAAACAAAAACTTAATATAGATAAAAGGAAAAATAACCACTCACTAGGCTAAGGACAAACAAACCCAGCATCCCCCAACTAAGATGATGAGGCAATACAACAAAAACCTAGTCACTCCCACTCAGCAAGAGTTAGGGGATACGTGTCTCCGCCCTGTAAAGAGGTTCACCATTAGTATATTTCCGAGTAACAATGTGAGACATGATCTTCAACTTATTATGTAAGACTCGAAGTATTAGATCACTTGACGTACGAAGCATAATAGAGTAAAGTAATAAAATAAAGCTATTAAGAAAAGTTTAAGAAGTAAGTTTAGTTATGTGACCATACCTAAATTATTTGATATCAATGCGAATTAGGGCATTTGAAATTATTTAGGGCTTTTGAACAATTTTATCCAAATTGAACCAAATTCTAACATAAGTTCACAAAAGCTAGATAAAGAGTTCTAGCAAGGTCAATTTCTCAAAATAAAATTTATATAAAATTTAATTTCAAAATAACGCACTTTTACCAAGTATACTCAATATTTATTGAAAACTCAAAATTTAAGTTTCGAATGACTACAAAACCTTAGAGATAAATTATTTGACCTACAAAAATAATTATGGGAATCAAATAACATTTAGGGTAGTTACATAATTATACAATACGCATTATATGTACCCAAAAATGTTTTAAATACCCAAAAATCCTTATAATTAACTAAAACTTAACAAGAAAAGTGATAAAAAAAAATTAGGAAAAATTGCTAACCACCATAATCAAGATGGATTTAGGCATAGACAAGTATGGGGTAGTTGTTGATTAATTAATAAACTTCCAATGACACATGGCATGCTTAAGATTTAAGGTATTTAAACTAGAAATTAGAAAGAGAAATTCATTATACCCTTAACCACTTTGGGATTATCATCTAAAACCTATCCAAAACTTTAATTAGGCCTTGAGGAATCTAGAAAAATTATGAGAAGTTGAAGATTAGTTAAGGAATTTAAAAAAGAAAAAGAAGAAGAAGAAGAATTAAAATTGTACAAACCAAATGGATTTGGAGTACAAGCGTCCGGAATGCAATTGGAAGCAAACCACCACCCTTAGCCAACAATAGGAGTAGTGATTAGGTAGGCCAGCACAGTAGTGGTGGAAGGTGGTGATCAAACAGCCACTTTCTAATGAGTTACAAATTTAATTCAATTTTCCATAATTTAGTAAAAATTATAAATTAATTCCAAAAATTATGAGAAAATTTATTTTGAAGTATTTTTGCATTTACTTTTGGGGAAAATGTCAAATTATAAAAATTTTAAGTGGATTTATGACTCCTTAAGAAATCAAATGAAACCGATCAATTTTCAAAGTTGTTTTGAATAACCCTAAAGTTGATGTTTCAAAATCAAAATTTTTCTAGAACCTCCCTATGCTGGATGTTTATATCCTATCAAAAGATTTCAGCTAAAAATATTTTTATTAATTTTTTTAGCCTTTAAATTTGATAAAAAAATGATATTTTTGGACATTTTGTGTAATTAAATATAAAGAAGCCTATTTGTATAAGTTTTAGAGCTTATTGGTGTTATATATTGTTAGGGCAAGTGATCTGGAGTTGGTTAGAATGAATAGAAAATGAGGCATGCATTAACTATGGATTATGGCTTACATACATTAAGGTGTAGCTATGTGGATTTGGAAGTACAGATGATATGGAGAGCATGTACATGTTAAACCTATTGTATGATCATGTCTTATCATGCTTATGAATTGGAATAGGGTGTTGGGGCAAGTCATTGGAAGTAAATGTATTAATTATTTCTATTCAGAGAGTTTTTTAGATAATTGAACTAGTAGAATGGGGACTTAATTCCTCGTTCAGATACTTGACTAAAAGGTTGGTTGGTGCAAAGATCTTGATCATAACCATGACAAGGTCTTGATTAGGAAGTATTTGGTAAAATAAGCATGGTTGAAATAACTTTAGAAACATGTTCAAAAGGTTGGTAGATGAAAGGACTTTAACTTGAAATATATTGAAGCTTCGTATAATAGAATTATTTGGTGAAAGAAGTAAGATTGTATTGATATCAAAGACTTGACTAGAGGGTTGGCTAGTTTAGAAGGCTTAGATAAAATGGCTTTAGATATATCTTTAGAGGGTTGGTTTGTAAAAAGGAGACTTAATCTCTAGTTTAGAGAGTTAATCAAAAAGTTGGACAAGAAGAGGGACTTAACTATACTCCTATCATAAACTTGTTTAGGAAGTATTTGATAAGGGGAAATGTGGCTAGAATGGCTTTAGAACCTAATTTAAGGATTGGTTGGTGTGAAAGCTTAGTGGAAATGACTTCAAAGTCTTATTCATAGAGTAAATTAGGGTAAGGGTATAACTAGGATAATCTTAGAAACTTGGTCAGAAAGTTTAGAGATCAAAACTTGGTATTAAGTGAGCTTTTAGAACCTTATTCAGAAACTTCAGCAACAAGTTGAAACTCAATACAAAGTTTACACCTCTCATTAAAGATAAGCTATAAGCACACTTAATTTATTAAAATGAACTTATTTAACTTTATATTTAGTAAAACTAAAATGATTATATTGATTATCTAGGAAATAATTGAAGTAGACAAGATCAACCATTAGGATCGTTGAGTGTCACATGTCCAAGTGAATTAGTAAAAGAGAAAACTTACGTTAATGAGTAAGATTGGGAATATACCACTAGCCAAGTAAGTAGACATTTGTGTATGCTTGAGTAGATTTATGTTTGCTTCTAACTTTGTATGCTCTATGATGTTTTGTCTTGGCTAAACTTGATTTCAAGTTGATGTGCTGTTTGATGAACCATATAAAGCTACCTATTACAATTGTTGTTGATTGAATAGTGACATAATGTTAAACTTGGTTGTTATGTTGGTACCGATGAATGCATATGTGTTATTTGCTAGGATCTATATTATCTTGGAAAAGAATATAGGGATTAACTCTCTCCTATGGTGTTTACCTAAGTGAACCCGATATCGAGATCTTAGAGCTAATAAAACTATAAAGTAAAGGCTGGGTAATAAATAATGAATAAGTTTGTTTGGATTTGCTAGGTTTTGTTGGATGGGCAATCTAATGCATTCATGGCATGGCATGGAAAGGACTTGTAGGTCAAGTTTTCTAAAAATCGAGATGTTGCTAGGTTGGTTTCCATATGAAAAACTAGGTTTCTCAAGTGAACTACTTGATTTGTAGAAGCTAGGTTTTGAGCATATAAAGATTGCATTATATCTACTAAGTCAGCTATATAATGGATTTTCTAACCATTCTATGTAGTTATTGCTAAGTTGAAATGTCTGCTAAATTCTTAGATATGTTATCTAGATGTCCAGTTTGAATAGACTGAACTAGATGAGTTACCTAGCTAGGTTAGGATATCGGTATCAATACATGTCACATGCATGAGCATGACACTTTTGTGATGCATTTGCATCGTTTTGGTGGGGAAACTATAAGATAACGTAATTAGACTAACTATTTGAATGATGTGCCTGTTTTATTATGTTTATTGTTGTGTATTTATCCACTCTAACTCAGCTCGTAGTAGCTAAGGGGATAAGTTTCTCCTATCCTCAGGTTACAAATGAATAGATAGAAAAAGGTATTAGAGTGATAAGGCGATTTCAAAACTTTAGCTGAAAATGAGCTCTTAAGAGAAGTTATTGACTATACAATATGGCTTGAGTACATAAAGATAGCTTTTCAGGAAAGCAGTAGATATTACACTTTCACCAAAGGTGAAGTATAGTTGTGGTAGTCTAAAAACATGTATTTGTAAAAGAGATACAACGTTGTACAAGAAGTTTGTAACTATGATACTCTAGGTATAGTCTACTAATGTAGAAGCTTTTGCTTTGATTTATCATATTGATTGATAAATGATTTGAAGGTAATTGTTTGTGGAACAAAAGAGCAAATTGAATACAGGTTCTACTTTACCCTTAGCTCAAGGGTAGTAATAATAAACTACCTTTAAGTACTAAGAGTTTGTGAAAAAAAATTTAAAGTAGACACTTAGAAGTCAAGGTATTACAAATAGTTAGCCACTTCCAATTAGCAAGGTTTAACACCTCCTCCTTAGCCTCATCATCCTTGATCCCTAGATGACTAACCAGCGTTATCCGAATAGGCACCGTCTAGGCTGTCAAGAAGTTTAGGCTCTTAGGAGTTCAAATGTAGAAGAAATATTCCTTCCAATGTTTTACCTTGTTTAGAAGACAATCAAACACTTTCAACAGTTAGCCTCAGTTAGTGATACACACCTAACCACTAGGGGCCCTATTCACTTGGAATAAGGGCTTAAACAGGCGAGCTGTTAACCTCCAAAGTATCTACCAAGAAAGTATCTTAAACTCAAGCAACTGTGCCCATGCATTCTTGTGTAAAGAGCCTAGAGCAATTCTAAAATAATTTAAAACCTTTAACCAAAAACTTGAAAAATGGCAACCATAGCCCTAACTTGAACGACTTCACATACATACAAAACAACTACTTACCACCAATCTAGAAGGCCCTCTCACCATTCCGGCACATTCCTTACTACTTGATTCACTAACCTTAATTTTATGTCATCTTCTATGAAATGCATCGAAATACAGTACTTTTCGTTAGAGTTTGTATTATGCAACGATCTTCATTACCTTCATCATTCAAGGCATATACATCTCGCGGCCCCCCAATAACCCAGCCCCTCCTCTCCTTTGAAATAAACAAAATCTGACGCCTAACATTGTCATCGCTATTTGGTGTAGAGTAGGGTTACCAACTCCTTCAAGGATTATCTCCCCGCAGTTCTTGTTTATTTCTCTTGAAACCAGGGCACCCAAATGCTTACCATAGGAATCAAAAGCTCTCTCATTGGCCATGACTATTATGCAAGAACGAGAGAAATGTGAAGAAAGTGCACTAAAAGAACTAAAAATGAGCTCTCATGAAAGAATTTTTGTAGAGTCTCCCCTTTGTTTTAAAGTGAAAGTGAAAAACTATAGCCATAAGCCTCCCTATAAACACCCCATTTTTACCCTACCTAGGTTTATATCTAAGTAAAAATCCCCTAATCTTTGAAAAAAGCCAAAACAAAAAATACAAAATACCAAAATAAACCCAAAAAAATGATAAAAGACACAAAAAAAATTGAAAAATAAGGAAAAAAAAAAGCAAATATGAGAAAAAACCAAAAATATAAAAAAAAATAAAAAATTGAAAAACTATAAAAAGTGTCACTCAATGATCCATTTAAGCGAGTTTAAGGTAAAAAAAAAAATTTCGAGGTCAAAAAGGGTTATTAGAGTCAAAAGTAATATATGCAATTTGATTAGATTAGGAATCTTGGATGAAAAAAGATGTTTTCTTTTTAAATCAATTTCTCTAACTCAGTCTAAACTACTCTTTTTTAAAATATTTAAAAAATTCAATTCTTAAGAGAACATGTCTTCAAATTACATCTCAATTGGAGTTAAAATGAATTTTTTTACAAACATTTGAAATTTCAAATAAAAAGCGAAACACAAGTAAAAATGCTTGTGGGTGTTTTTAGGAAACTATTTTGATCTTTTATACCCAATTTTGTGTCTCATTTGTTAAGGAAAAAATTTGAAAAAATATGGAAATAAAAGATCGAGAAGTCTTCTCATTAGAAAAGTTCATTTTTTGAATTATTGTTGACAAAATTGTGAGAATTAAAAATAACAAATTCAAATGTTAAATAAATACCCAATTATGACCCCATGAACAAAATTAGCAAATCCAGGTAAATTTCTTGCAATAGTCTGAAATAAATCTCCTCAAAACTGAAAACCACAATCCCCATGATATAAATAATCATTAATTCACCTAAAATTTCCATAAAATCGTGATCAATTTGTGTAAAACGAAAGGATACCCAAAAAACGAACCCAAACACTATTAACGAATGAAGATTGAATCATTTTCCAAAACAGAAGTTTCTTGTGGGAGAAATCATGACTCAACACTATAAATTAACACCTCTTTTACACTTTCAAAGGATCATATTCACTAAAAATCAATCACAAATCCAAATTATGCTAGTTTCTCATCCTAAGTGATTATTCGTATAAGCCCACTCACTCTCTTCCATTTCTCACACAATAGAGAAAATCAATCCAAGAAAATTCATAAAAACATTTTACTCACATCTATAAACAAAGCCTAGGCTTTGATTTCATCCAATTTCATAGGCAATCGATCAATTTTGAGAATAAATATTGGAAAAAAAAAATGTTTTGAAGTTGTTGTGCACTTGATTGTTTTGTTCTAGAAAAATCAAAGGGGAAAAATCGGTTTTCCACAAATTGATTTCGGGCATTCGAAGTTTGATGTCTCATAAGTCCAATACCACCTACCACACCTTGAGAACCAATCGGAAACCACTCAAACTGGCCAATTTTCTTTCACTGTGTAGGTAAGTCTTTAACTTATTCTCGTTATTTTTAAGCTTGCTAAAAAAAAAATTTCTAGAAATTTAATTTGTTGACATGTTGATAATGTGTTTGTGATAACTTCAAAATTTTAATTACACAATTATGTCATATTAAAATTAATAGACTATGTTATGCCTATTAATATGATTATACATGCTTTAATAAAAATAACATATTAGTTACTAAATTTAAATATGTCTATTTTTAGCATAATTAGTTAGTATAATTTATATAATAATATAGTTTGATGTTTTTATATGACATGGTTTGAATAATATGAATAATTAGTGTTGGGCTTTAATTTTTATGAGCTTTTATAATATTTTCAAATAAAGTTAGGCTTTTTCTTTTCTATTTATTTTAAAAAAAAAATTTATAAAAATTAAATAGATAAATAAATTGGCATTTTTCCAAAATTTAGGTTTCTTTCTTAGAATTTTGCCAAAGTGGACCAAAAAACTTATTTTTCCTAAATTAATAAATTTTGATGAACATAGAGTGAAAAGAGTTCTTCTAAAACTAAAATCAACCAACTATGTGAGCTTGAACGCACTTCACGAGTACATAAGCACTTTGAGTAGTTGAAAATAATAAAACAATTTTATTTCCCCCCTTTTCTTCTTTTAAAAAAATAAATAAAAAGCCCAATTTATTTAGAAAACATAGTTAAGGCCCATTAATCAATTTCATGGATCTTTTTTTTTATTTTTGGAAACTGCTTAAGTTTTAATAAGGTAGGCTCTATACCTAAGATTTTTTATTTCTACTTTTTAAATTTTTCTTTTTATAAAACCCATGGGCCAATAGTTGAAATTAAGGTTTGTTAGTCCTGTATAAGATATCAAGAGGGAGGTAAATTAATATCTTTAAATTTTTGAAAATTTATATTAGTGAACAATGGTATTTTAATAATTCAACATACAACATTTAATAAAACAAATTAAAAAAGTAAGGAAGGAGAATATCAAGCAGAGATTTTATAGAGCTTCAACCTTTTTCTTTGTGTCTACTACTCTCTTTCAACTCTACTATTTGGGACCAGGTTTATTTCACAAGTCTCGTTTCACTCGATCCACTAAATCAAATCACAGAGAGATTACAAGTACTTGTCACACATGAACTTTACGACACTCTACTCTACTTACCTAACCTTTCTATAATCTAAGCTAATAGAAATCTACAGAGTACAAATATACTTGTCTCAACACTTAAACAACAAATAAGAATTATAAATGACAAGTGAGAACAAAAGTATAAATCTCAATTAATTTCACTCTAAAGAGAAATAACAATTGTTGTGATGTTTACTTCGATACAACTTTCTAAAGAAGTATCTGAAGGACTTTCTGTGACTTTTCAAAAAGTTGAATTTGATCATGATTTTTTTTTTTTTTTTGTGCAATGAAAACTTTTTCTAGAGTTGTTGTTATTGTAAAAAATGACATTTTGAATCCCTTCTTTTTTCATATTGAAATCTTCCAACAACAAAATTGAAGATTATCTTCACTTTTGCATTTATCCAACCGTTAGTTGTTAATGATAATTCTTTAGATATTTTGAGAAGATCTCAATCGTTTTGAAATTAAAAAACAATTCTTCTAATCTTGTTTAAGTTAAATATACTTCAATCTGTAACCACCAGATAAGCTTTTGATTTGAATTTGACAAAGAGATATGCTTTATCAGCAACTTCCAAATAAGACTCACATTCAAGATTTGAAATTCCACAAAATCTAAATCAACCTTATCCTTATCCGTATTTGTACATATCTTGATTTATCAAAAATTAATTTGCTCAAAAATTCTCATGGATCTTGGTACCATATTAAGTGAAACAGGATTAAGTATATTTCGCTTATATACTCAATCTAGTGGATCTAGGCTTTGTTGAATTTGAATTTGATATTAAAATTCAATGTCATATATTTTTAGATCAACTTTCTGAATGGCTTTCTAAAGAGTATCAATTCTTCCTTTCTTTGAGGTTTTTGAACAAGCTTCTGAAATGCTAAATAGCTTGTACTTATAAAGCTTTCGAATACTTTTTGAAGAATTTTAGATTATTCTCTTTTTCAGTCAACTAAGACCTTCTGAATAAGTTTCTAAAGACAACTTAATTTTGTAAATTTAAGACTTTTGAGAACCTTTTTGAATGTTTGCAATCTTAATGTTTATCGAGCCTAGTTTTTTATCGTCTCGATTTTTTTTATAAAATTAAGCCTTCTTTAAACCGATTAGTATTAAATCCTATTCATTTAATACTGATCCTTAACTAGGCGTTAAAGAAAACCATTTTTTCAATTTGAAGAAGTATTGGAGTCACTACTTGACCGAAGTCGAGAAAAAGAGTTAAGTTATAACCAATTAGGTAGATTAATTATAACTTAGCTACTGGTCTATTAATTAAAAAACCAATTTATAAAAACGACTTTTTGAAAAACAGAGATCTAGATCTAGGAGCTAATTTATTAAAAGTTAAACAGGTACTACTATTTTAACTTTCCGATCTTAACTTCACTTTTTAAATATACTCTTTTTAATTTCTAAAATAGCTAATTATGATACACACGTTTAAATTGATCAATTTATACAAATATCTAAAAATGGAAAAAAATAAAACTTCCATATTTTATGTTGCCCTGTACTGACGTACGAGTGCTTATGTATCCGCTATTCAGAATCAAACTTCCGTAGTTCATTTTTTTTTTAAAACTTTAGCGGGTTGACTTGATTTTAATTCAAAAATATATCGAATTTATGTTTTTAGTTTAATTTTGTTTATTTAAGAAAAGTTCTAACAAAGGTCTTAAATTTATATATTTTCTCTCTTTTTGTAAAATCTAAGAGTAGTCCTAATTTGTAAAAGGTAAATTTGTTTTTGTTTATTTCTAAAAACTTAATTTTTCTAAGTGTCAAAATAATTTTTATTTGCTAACTTATTTAATTATTTTTATTTTTATTATCTTATTTTTTTATTACTTATTCTATCTATTTCTATTGAACTAAATAAATAAATAGACTACTTCTATTTTTTTTTTCTTTTTGTCTTTTTGTTTTGCTTCACTTCCATTTTTCTTTTTTGTTTTTTTTTTTTACATTTACAATTATAAAGAAAATAAAATTAAAATTAAAATTAAAAAAATCAAAATCAAACAACAACAACAACAATAATAACTAAAAAAATAAAAATAAACAAAAAAAAGAAAAAAAAAAGTAAAATAAAATAAAATAAAAGCTTTGGATGCAATAAGTGCAAGGGTTGGACCTAAAGTGAACTTCAGGTTGAGCTCTAATCTAGGTCGATTTTCAGTTGAAGAAGAATAAAGTAGTCACCTGAAGGGGGTCACGGGTGTGATTGAGGGGTGGACAATTGCTTCAGTTGATCACGGGTGTAACGTAGAGGTAGATGACTACTGTCTTTAACCACTTATGACTGTGATCGTGGACTACAGTGGTTAGGGTTCCATGGCGGCTTGTCAATGGTGTCACTAGGGGGTACGACAGCGATCAATGGTAGTTGGGCTCTGAAGTTTGCAAGGTAGAGAAGCTAATGAGGGTAGTGTTGTGGCTCCAAGATGGCTAGAGAGAGAGAGAGTAGGAGCTACGGTAAGAGAGAGGAAGCTATCGGAAAGGAGGGAGAGAGCTTATGAGTGTTTGTCGTTGGTTGTAGATGGTTTGTGTGTATTCGTGTGAGCTCCTCCAATACCCTTTTATACCCAAAGAGATCCTAAAGACATGGAAAGCATGAATTCAGATTTAATGAAGAATGCTTAGAAAATCAATCTCTTTTTTATTTTTGGAGCTCAAATTAATTGCTCCTTTGACTGCATTTAGACGTGTTAATGGGTTCGATTCACAGTAGGCTATGCAGAGGATGAATTCACACCATTAACTGGTGTGTTTCAGCAAGAAAAAAGTACGAAATCAAAGGCCAAAGTAAGGGGGTCAGATTGTTCTTAAGAAGGAAAAAAGAGGGAAATCAAGGGGGAAATGAGGGAAAAGAGGAGGGAAAAAGAGGGAAAGTGCTGATGTAGCGCCATATTAGTTGTGCCAACTGCTCCTGACCTGTCATGTGTCATCACATGATACATGGAAGTTGACATGGTACGCTACGTGTCAAGACACATGGTGCAGTCAAATCCTGACACGTAGTAGTATGCTAGTTAACAAAAAATAAAAATGCCTCCTTACCTTTTTCAAGATTCGAATCCTTGACCTTACACTCAATACCCAAATGAAGTTCATATGCCTATCCATTAGGTGGTTGGCTTATGCCTTATCTATATCTGCAATTAAATTACATATATGGACTTGGTCATCTTAAGCTAGATTTAAATCTAAGCCTAAGTTCAACAGCTCAATTTCTAAACCAAATCAAAAAATAGAAAATCTACCCCAATAAAAAGTTATTTTTTAAAATCTTTTATATTATTTTTCTTTTCAATTTTTCTAATTTTTCAATTTTCTAACTTTTTTCCAAATTTTCCTATTTTCTAAATTTCTCAATTTTTGGTTTTTTATCTACATTTCATATTTTTCGGGTTTTCTCATTTTTCTATTTTTTGTACTTTTTCTAATTTAAGGTTTATTGAGAAAAGAAAGAAAAATAATAAAAATAGAAATAAAGGGAGCAAAAATTAGGTATTTACAGCTACTCCTCTTTATAGTAAAGTTTATGCAAAACTTTGCCACAAAGATAAAACAGACACTATTTTTACCCTGAAGAAGTCTCTAAAACAACTATAACTATCCTAAAATTGATTTGGATGAAGAAAAGAAACTTGGTCGTACCTTTCTAGGCTCATTAACCTAAGTTGGAGTGTCTCTAAGGGACAAGCAATCTTATGTTGGAATTAATCTAAAACCAGGTCGTGCCCCACATAGCTCACTAACCTAAGTAGAAACGTCTCTCGAGGACTAGCAACCCTAAATTGGGATCGATCTAAAAACCTGGTCGTGCCTTACTACAGGAGCGTCTCTTAGGAATTAGCAACCCTAAGTTGGGATTGATCTAAAACCTAGTCATGCTTCATAAGGCTCACTAACTTAGGTGAGAGTATCTTTTGGATACTAGTAACCCTAATGTAGGATTGATCTAAAACCTAGTCTTGCCTCACCAGGCTTACTAACCTAGGTAAGAGCATCTCTCAGGGACTAGCAATCCTAATGAGGGATCAATCTAAAACCCAGTCATGCCTCATTAGGCTCACTAACCTTGGTGAAAGCATCTTTCAGAGACTAGCAACCTTAATGGAGGATCAATACAAAATTTGGTCGTATCTCACTAGGTTTACTAACCTAAGCAGGAATGTCTCTCGGGGACTAGCAACTCTAAACTAAGATCGATCTAAAACCTAGTCGTGCCTCACAAGGCTCACTAACCTAAGCAGAAGTGTCTCTTGGGGACTAGCAACCCTAAAATTTAATCGATCTAGAAAACCTGATAATGCTTCTTTAAGCTAACTATCCTAGCTAAGATAGGCGAAGCGCTCCTAGAGCTAGCTAAAACCCTTAATTGAAACTTGATGAAAAGTAGCACCCCATGGGCTCACTATGGGATTGGTGAAAGAGAAGTGCCCTATGGGTTCACTAAGAGAAAGGTGAAAGAGAAGCACCCCGTGGGCTCGCTTGAGAGAAAGGTGAAAGAAAGTACGTTATTGGCTAACTAAAGGAACAAAAGTGCCCTATGGGCTTGCTAAAAGATAAGTGCCCCATAGGCTCGCTTGAGAGAAATTGGCAAAAGAGAAGCATCCCTTAGGCTCGCTTGAGAGAAATTGGAACGAAAACACCCAACGGGCTCGCTAAGGCAAAGTTGATGAGAAGAAACGCCCGATGGGTTCGCGTGAGTGGATTTGATGTGAGAAGTGCCCCATGGGCTCACCAAAGACCTTAAGGAAGATTACGAAAGAGGGGTTAAAAGTTGGCTAACAGCTTAGAAAGAAAGATAAGATGATGCCCTAAAGGCTAACGAGATCCTTAAAATGAAAGACGGGATAATGCCCTAAAGGCTGGTTAAATCCCTAAGAATAAAAGAGGGATCAATGCTTTAAGAGCTGACTTAAACCTTAAGAGAAAGATGGCACAATTCCCTAGAGGCTAGCTAGAATCCTGAAAAGAATAAAAGAGGGATTAGTGCTTTAAGAGCTGACTTGAACCCTAAGAGAAAGATGGGATAGCACCCTAAAGGCTGGCTAGAACCTTAAACAGAATAAAAGAGATATCAGCACTCTAAGAGCTGGCTTGAACCCTAAGAGAGACAGGATAATGCCCTAAAGGCTAGCTAGAACTCTAAAAAAGAATAGAAAAGGGGACAGTACTCTAAGAGCTAGCTTGAATCCTAAGAGGAAAATGATGAAGGATTGAAGAACTAATGTAAGGCAAGCAATCAGTTTCAAAAGACTCTTTCACTTGGAAAAGTATTTACAGAGAGATTGTTGAAAAACCATTTATGAACAAAGAAAAGAGTAAAGATAGGCCCCTTGATTTGAAAAAAGAGTTTGAAGGATGTTTAAAAAAACCATAATTGGGGAAGAATGACTTAAACTAAAGAATGACAACCTTGAAAAGGAAATGGATGACATGGATTAAAAGCTTAGCTATTTAAGTCGGTAAGGATTGGAAAAAATTTTGTAACATGCCTTCACTTTCTTTCTTTTCTTTTTTCTTTCCTTCTTTTTCTTGTTTTTTTTTTTTTTTTTTTTTTTTGAAAGTTTTGCCAACAGGTATAAATTCTTATTAAGGAACAATCTTATAACCACCCTAATCCTTGGTAATCATGTAGAATTTCTTAATGCTCCTAACCTTAAGGCTTCTCTTAAGGCTTTTGTGATCTCAAGGTATTCCTTTCTTAAGGAGAAGGTAACTCAAAATTAGTTTAGTCAAAGAGGTGTTCCTTACTAGCTATCGGTCTAGATTCCACTCTCAACTTTAATTCCAAAAATTATAATCCATTTTGTAAGTGATACTCCTTGATCATTCCGCTAGGTCTTTTTCGGTTTAACCTTATGAATTTAGGCTTATAATCCAAAGGTTTCAATGAAAAGGCTTATTTTGAAAAAAAATTGCTTTTATTAATCTCAAGTGTACAAATCAAGAACCTTAGGGAAAAATCAAGAGTACACTTGTCCTAGATTCAAAAACAAATTTTATTAAAGATAAATGATCTTTCACAATCAGAAGAGCTTTTACATATATAAAGGCAGTATTGTAGGTGGGGAGGCCTTATGTGATTTAGCATAGGTAAGAGAGGCTTCAGAGTATCATTGTAGATATGGAAATTTGGGTTTCTAAGCTTAGGAGTGTGATTTAGGGCCTTGTATTTTCTAAGGCTATTTAAGCATTGACTCCCGGCCCTTTGATTTGGTTTGGTTACCCCTGTTGGGTTGTGAAATATTTCTTGGGGCTTTTCATCCTAGACTTTTAGGCCTCTTTTCTTCTTCTTCTTTTTTTAATTGCTTTGCCCTACTATCTCTTACTATTCTCTCTTTTCTTTTAGCCCCAAGAGTGATTGTTTCCATTGTTGAGTTTTTTTTTTTTTAAACAATTCAAAGCCCTAATTCCATGAATTTCAAGTGTATGGGCTTAAGGTGGTTGAGAAAGGAAATCGGCTCTTCTTCATTTCAAAGAAAAATAATTTATCAAAAATAAAAGTCATTTTTAAATTAATGTTACTCAAACAAGCATAAACTAATCTTACCCCTATCTTCTGATCAATGACCTTAAACTCTTGATTGCCCCATTATGGGGTTGTTCTTAGCAAGGTTTCGAATTTGAAAATTCTCCAAATAAGTCCAATGGGGTAAACAACAGATGATTGTGTTTAGGATTTAGAAATGAATGCCTAACTTCACTTTAATCTATATAGCACATTCAAAGTGAACCTCCTTTAAGGAATGAGTCCAAAGTATCCTCACTATTATATCGCTCAACTCTCAAAGTGTTTCAAGTTAGTGTATAGGATATAGCTTACCTCTTCTCATCCTAAACTTTCAAAAAGTAAGTTATTGGTTTCTTAAGGAGGAGTTCATTTTTTATTTGCCCAGGATTAGGTTTTGCCCCACAATTGCTCGAATCATGCCCTGGTATTTGATTTTGTGTCCTGGTTTGGTTCATGATCGAGCTTGGTTCTCTAAACAGGTTAAGGGTTTTGGCTTGGCTCGATTACTTTTTGGGTTTGGGGATTGTGCTTAGGTCGGCTACCTTTAGCCGTGATTCATGTTCAGATTGGCTAACTAGCCTAGTAGCTTGTGTTTGGGTTGAATGCCTAGCCAAGCAACTTGTATTTGGGTAGGTTACCTGAATAGGCCTAAGGTTAGCATTAGCCAAGTGGCTTGTGTTTAGATTAGATGGTGACAAAGGTGTCGTGTTAGTTTCTTTAATAGGTCTAGTATAGGTTGAAAGCCAAATGTTTAGGCTAGCTACCTAAGTGGGCTAAAGGGCTTGTGTTTGTTGAATGGGCTAAAGGCTTATATTTGAGGTTGAATGGGCCAAAGGGCTCATGTTTGGCTTCTTTAATAGGTCAAGGGACCTCGTATGGTTTGAAAACCAAATATTTGGGTTAGTTACTTGAGTGGGCTAGAGGTCTAAGCTTATGTTGGTTCCTTAGGCCCATAAGCATTTATAGCTGTTAGCAACCCTTTTTTTTTTTCATTTTTTCTTGTTTTTTTGTTTTTGTTTTTTTAGAGAGAGAAAGGTAAAGTTTTATTTTCAAAAAATAATTAACAACTAAGGATGGTGGTTTTTTTTTTTTAAGTTTCTATTTATAAGTCTATGGATTTTATTTACATTTTCCTAAATGAGATCGAATAATGGTTAAATGAAAAACTATTTACAAAGATGGGAATGTTAAAGAATGACGAACGATGAACGATGAACTAAAGTGAGCTTTATTATTTTGAAAAAGGAAGATCAAAATATAAACACAAAGGCAAAAAACCTAGCATTTATTCTGGAACTTTATTCTAGGCTCTTTAGATTTGAATTAGAAAGACCCTACATTAAGTCCCGTATACGGGCCTTAGGTTCCTCTATCGTCTCATAAGTATCCTTAATGACCTATGCCAAAAGGGACCTTAAGGCCCCATTATCATCTTCAAAACACTTGATCTTTTCCTTTAAGTAGGCAATTTCATCTCTCAACACTTGCTTACAAAAAGGTGTCCAGTAGCCTATTACTTACCTGACCATTCACTTGGTTGTCTACCATCCTAAGTCTACACATTTTATGGACAAGAATCAATCATCAATGCAATAAAAGAAAAACAAAACATGGAAATATGCAGATATTAGGGTCATTTGGGTTAATATATTACTCCTGAAGTTGTAACCCTACTATAATTTTCAAAAACTTGTTTACAAAAAACTCTTGAATGATTAGTAAGGTTATAATTTCTTAAGGGTAGTGTATTAACTCAAGCTTGGAGAGAAGTACATGTAATCAGGGTAGGTTCTAAAAGGTCCTTAAGCTTTGTAACCTCACTTATTAAAAAACACTTTCATTAGTCATATCAAGCTTAACTGAGGTAGCCTAATCAACCTCGAGTGATGGTTATACCATAGTACCTAAAGCCTATACAATGGCCCCTCTCCTAAGATCCTAAGTCGGCTTAGGTTTGATCGTATCTACCCTGCATCTTTGAATTAACAAATGACCCCTCATATCCCATTGTGTGTGATATGTAAGATAATAGTATAGATAAGTAAACAAAAGTTGAGAGACTATAGAAGCTTCAAGCTTGTCTTTTCTTTTTCTAATTTGTGATAATGTCGTTCTATTAGCCATTTGCTAAGCCTAGAAGAATGTATGCAAGAAAGGAGGGTTCTAAAGGTTCTTAAACTCTGTAACCTTACGCATTTCTTACCAAATGGTTCCTTAGTCACATCGAAGTTTAAGTGGGGTAGCCTAATCGGCCTCAAACGGTAGTTGCCTCACTATGCCTGGAACTTACACAATGGCTCCCCATCTTAAGGTCCTAAGATAGCTTGAATTTGACCGCATCTACCCTACATCTTTGATGCAATAAGTGAACCCCTATGCCCCGATGTATGCTATTTACAAAATAAATATGCTAATTAAAACAAATATATACATAAAGCCAACAACAAATAAACAAAAGAATATATAAATAAATAAACTAATAACTAAACAAGATGGGTAATTTTGAAAACCAATTTTAATTTAGAAACTTTTTTAAGTGGTTAGCCCTCTTAATGTCTCCAGTAGAGTCGCCAAGCTATCAAGCCTGGTTTTTTACCCTCTTAATTCTTTTTATAAAATTAGGCCTTTTTTAAACCGATTAATATTAAACCTTACCTGTTTAATACCAATCCTCGACTAGACTTTAAAGAAAACCATTTTTTCAATTTGAAGAGGTATTGGAGTTACCACTCAATCGAAGTCGAGAAAAAGAGTTAAGTTATAACCAATTGGGTATATTGGTTATAATTTAACTACTAGTCTATCGATTAAAAAACTAATTTATAAAAACAACTTTTTGAAAATAAAAAATCTGGATTCGAGAGCTAATTTATTAAACCCTAAATGGGTGTCCTTTTTTTAACTTTTCGATTCTAACTTTGCTTTTCAAATATATCTTTTTTAATTTCTAAAACAACTAATTATGTTACACATGATTAAATTGATCAATTTACACGAATATCTAAAAAAGGAAAAAATAAAACTTTCATATTTACGGTCGCCCCATACTAACATACGGGTGCCGATATACCAGCTATTTAAGATTAGACTTCTGTAGTTCGTTTTTTTTTTAAACTTTAGTGGGTTGAGTTGATTTTAATTTAAAAATATGCTGGATTTACGTTTTTAGTTTAATTTGGTTTATTTAAGAAAAGTTCTAACAAAGGTCCTAAATTTTATATATTTTCTCTTTTTTTAAAAAATCGAAGCGTAATCCTAATTTGTAAAGGGTAAATTTATTTTTGTTTATTTCTAAAAACTTAATTTTTCTAAGTGTCAAAATAATTTTTATTCGCTAACTTATTTACTTATTTTTACTTTTATTACTTATTCTATCTATTTCTGTTGAACTAAATAAAAAATAGACTACTTCTATTCTTTTTCTTTTTCTCTTTTTGTTTTTTTTTTTTCTCTTCCTTTCTTCTTTTTCATTTTTTTTTTACATTTACAATTATAAAGAAAAGAAAGAGAAAAAGAAAATAAAAATAAAAATCAAACAACAACAATAATAATAACTAAAAAAATAAAAAGAAACAAAAAAAGAAAAAAAAAAGTAAAATAAAATAAAATAAAAGCTTTGGATGCAGTGGGCATGCAGGCTAGACCTGGAGTAAACTTCGGGTTAAACTTAGGTCAGGCTTTGGATTTAGGTCAATTTCCAATTGAAGAAGAATAAAGCAGTCTCCTAAAAGGGGTCATGAGCATAATCAAGGGGTAGACAACTGGTTCAGCTTATCATAGGCGTAACGCGGGGGTGGATGAGTGCTATCTTCAACCACTCACGGTCATGATCGAGGAGTGTGGTGGTTAGGGTTCCTCGGTGGCTTTTAGTGGTGTTGTTAGGGGTTACAACAGTAGTCAAGGGTAGTTGGGCTTTGATGTTTGCAAGGTAGGGAAGCTAATGAGGGTAGTGCTATGGCTCCATGGCTAGAGAGAGAGAGAGTTAAAGAGAGAGAGTAAAAGCTACAGTTAGAGAGAGAAAGCTATCGAAAAGGAGGGAGAGAGCTTGTAAGTGTTCGCCGTTGGTTGTAGATGGTTGTGTGTGTTCATGTGAGCTCCTCTAACACCCTTTTATACCCGAAGCAATCCTAGAAACATGGAAAGCTTGAATTTAGATTTAATGAAGAATGCCTAGAAAATTAGTTTTTTTTTTTTCGATTTTTGGAGCTCAAATTGATTGCTCCTTTAACTGCATTTCGATATGTTAATGGGTTCGATTCACATAAGCTATGCAGAGGATGAATTCGCACCATTAATTGGTGTGTTTCAATAAGGAAAAAGTACAAAATCAAAGGTTAAAGTAAGTAGGTTGAGCTGTTCCTAAAAAGGAAAAAGGAGGGAAATCGAGGGGAAAACGAAGAAAAGGAGGAGGGAAAAAGAGGGAAAGTGCTAATGTGGCATTACGTCAGTCGTGTTGACCACTCCCAACCTACCACGTGTCATTATGTGACACATGGCAACTGATGTGGTATGCCACGTAGATGCCATGTAGTGCTACGTCAGTAAGGCTGCCAACCTAACGCTGCCACGTATATGGATACATATTGCAATCAAATCCTGACACGTGACAGTGTGCTAATTAAGAAAAAATTAAAAGGCCTCCCTACCTTTGCCAAGATTCCAACCCTTGCCAAGATTCCAACCCTTGACCTTACACTCAATACCCAAGCCAAGTCTATATGCTTATCCGTTAAGCCGTTGGCTTGTATCTTGTCTATGTGTATGATTAAATTGCACTTACAAACATGGTTAGCCTAGGCTAGATTTAAATCTAAACCCAAGTTCAATAGCCTAATTTATAAACCTAATTAAAAAATAGAAAATCTATCCTAGTAAAAAGTTATTTTCTAAAATCTTTTATTTTTTTTTTCAATTTTTCTAATTTTTTATAATTTTTCAATTTTCTAACTTTTTTTCCAAATTTTCCTATTTTCTAAATTTCTCAATTTTTGTGTTTTTTATCCAAATTTCATATTTTTAGGGTTTTCTTATTTTTCTATTTTTTGTGCTTTCCTAATTTAAGGCTTATTAAGAAAAGAAAGAAAAATAATAAAAATAAAAATAAAGGGGGCAAAAATTAAGTGTCTATAATGATTCGTTAGCATTTATCTCTTTTTGTTATCATCAAAATATATAGGAGATATCTAACATTCTCTCCTTTGTTGATGAAAATAAAAATACTATTAGAAAACAAAATGCAAGAATGAAAAAAAATCACAATCACATAATCATTATGTCATGCAGTGTGCAGACTACAATTGTTTTAGTCTTTTTCTCCCACTTTTTTGTTATCATCCTTGATTAATATACTATGCAAAATGAACTCCCCCTTAATCTTTATAGAATGTGTAGAATGATTAAAAAGATAACAGAAATAAAAGATCATACTGCATTAATTAAAGGAAATAACATAACTAAGTCTACAGATAATAGGGAATATCATAACCAAGCCTATAGGAGGACTAAAACAAAATATCCTAACACATAGTTCCATTAAAACTAAAATATTGGACAAGAGAGAAGGAAATACAAAGACAATCATTTTTTTTTTATTTCTTAGTTTTCTTCCTAGCACACAATTTGAATCTACTAGAATACATTGGAAGAGCTTTGCTAGGAGATAGATTAGCTTTAGAAGATGTTGTGATAGATGAAGTGGGTTCTTTGCTTTTGTTAGATGATGGTGTGTTCTATACGGGAGTAGGTAGAGAGACTCCTTTTGTGGAAGCCATAGAGAGACTTTCCTTATTTCCTTTTGGAGGTGTTAGTTCTTCAAGATTGAGAATAGGTATAGCAACTTAAGGTGATTTACTAGGTGATTGTGGAGAGATTATAGGAGTTGTATCCGAAGCTGGAATAAGGATGGAATCAGTCTAATCTATTGGTTGAATAGATACAGTAGAGAGATCAGGTTCAAGCGGTATGAGGTGAGGATCAGAAATAGGGATAGATGGTACAACTAGTTGTATTTGTGTAGGGTGTTTAGAAAAGATAGCAGGATGATCATGATTCAATAGCAGGATGATCATGATTCAATAACAGTTTCCTTGACCTAAGCTTTGAATAAGTCTTTCATTCTAATAATCTAATCCCTGACTATCTTTCCTACAACTTTCTTGATCCCTTTAGAAAGTTATTCAACAAAAGCTAAGCTTTCCCCTTGTTTGTAGTGAATAGGCTAAACTTCTAAACTTTCTAAATCACTATCTAAAGCTAACCCAATTGGTTCCTTAAATTCAATGCCACCTAATCTTCTAATCAATTTCCCTTTCTTTTTTTGGTTCCTTTTCAGTTGGCTCCTTTCCTCTCTTCCTTTTCTTTTCATTGCCTTTTTCTTCAATTATAATGACTCTTCTTCTTAAGTTGGAGGGATGAACATAGATTCCTCCATTATGTGAATGCCAAAGCTTGTCATTCACATAAATCCACATTTATTTGAAAATTCTTTCACTTAGTTTAATAGGGAAAAGAAAGGCAACTTACTTCTCTTGAAATTTTCAATTTTTTGAAACTAAACAAAGTCATCAACACATTTCCATATGGCTTAACATCCAAATGCTGCCATATGTGTCGCATCATGAGTTTCACATCTACCTTCCTCTTCCTTAGCATTACTAAAATAACCAGTGCATTTTCTCTAGTCATAAAGGTTGCACTACCCTTCCTAGGCAATACAATTGAGTTGATGAATTTATGTAAAATTCTAACATCAACTCAAATTCCGTACTAAAGATATCTCTTCCTATTCCCAACTCAACTCATCGTCATGTACTTCTTTAATGTTGAAGAATTTCAGAATGTCCTTAGTGATTTCTATCTTTTGGCTTAGGACAACTGACTTCCATACTTCTTGATATTTATGATCAAGCTTCCTATAAAATTCATCTACCAATTCTCCATATATCGCTCTACACATATCAACTAGACTAGTCAAACCCAATCCATTTAGATAGTCTTTCTAATAAAAATTGTTCTTATCAATGAATTTTAAGTCTAAATAAAATGAATCTTTCATGGAGAGATTTTTACCTTTTATTGTATATCCTTTCTTGGGTTTGTCTTTTGACTTGAAGGAGGGAATTAGAGTTTTTACTTCGAAAGACTTTTGCACATTCTTAAAAGCTTGTCTTCTTTATTGGAGTAGCAACCTTAGACTTTCATGGAGTCTTCTTTGGTTTAAGTATAGGGGATTGTTCAGAAAGATTTCTTTCAAAAACTTCTTTAGATGATTTAACTAAGGGATTAGCACCTTCAGATTCAACAATTTCTTTGAATGAGCTAGATTCTTGAACACCCTGATTAGCCTTCTGATTAACTTCTTAAATTTGTTTAGAATATACCATAAAGGCATTCTTTTGATTCACTTCTTAAGGAGCTTCTTCTAATGGTTCATCACGAAGTTCTAAGGTTAAGGATTTTTCAAATGAATCTTGGTGTGTTTCAAAGAGTGGATTTGGTTATGGGTTTGTAGGGATGGTGGTGTCTGTCTCTTGTTCATCAAGAACAATGGGATTCTTGGGTTCATTTGGAATTTTGGATTTAATCCCCTTAGCTGCAATGTAGGTAGATTTTCTAGGTGCTATGGAGTTTGATTGAAAGAAAAACACGAGAGAAGAATAGAAGAGCTTTGATGAAGTGAGAGAAAGAAAAAAAATAGTTAGAGGCATTTATAAGATATGAAGAAATGAACTGCCTATGTTAGTGCTCTTTAACTGAGGGGAGCGGATTAACTTAATTGACCTACTAAAGAGGATTTTGTAGACCCACTAAGAACATGCTAAGGCCCTTAATCTTTTCGTATCCAGCAAATAAAAAAAAAAAAAAAAAAGCTTTGCACATGTTTAAATAATATACAAACAAGGAAAATTAATAACAAATGCTCTCTAAATTAACAAAAAGGATTACAAACACCTAACTCATTACTAATAAATTCAAATCTTAATATATCTAAAGGCTTAGTAAAAATATCAACAAATTAATATTTAATTGGAACAACATCAACACTTACATCATTATTTGGTACATGATTACAAATGAAATGGTACCTTATTTTTATATGTTTTGACCTTAAGTGATAAACTGAATTTTTGGTCAGATTAATAGCACTAGTATTATCACATTTTATAGGTATATTTTTACAACTTACTCCATAGTCATCCAATTGTTATTTTAATCAAAGTATCTGTGTACAACAATTTCCAATGGAAATATATTTAGCTTTTACAGTTGAAAGAACAATAGAATTTAGTTTCTTGGAAGACTAAGAAACTTACTTATCTCCTAAGAATTGACAAATTCTAGAAGTACTCTTTCTATTTACTTTACAACTTACATAGTTAGCATCTGAATATCCTATGAGATCAAAATGTTTACTCTTAGGATGCTAAATTCCCAATTTTGCAGTGCTTTTTATATATTTAAAGATCTTTTTAATTGCAGTTAGGTGTGTTTTAATTAGTGAACTCTGAAATCTAGCGCACACACACAAGTACCGAATAAAATATTAAGGCGTGGAGTAGTTAGATATAATAAAAATCCAATTAAGCTTCGATAGAGTTTTTCATTTACCTTTTTTCCATTATCTGTGATATCAAGCTTTGTTGATGTACTCATAGGTATTAAAGAATTCTTGGTATTCTCAAAACCAAATTTCTTCAATATCTATCTGGTGTATTTCTCTTGATGAATAAATATTCTATTCTCTGATTGTTTAATTTGTAATCTTAAGAAGATGTTTAATTTACTGAAGAGTGACATCGCAAATTCTGCTTGCATCAAACTTGAAAATTCTTGGCAATATATTTCATTAGTTACACTAAAAACAATGTCATCAACATAAATTTGTACAACTAACATATCTTTTCCATGATGTTTCATGAAAAGTGTAGTATCTACTTTTCCTCTTTGAAAGTTATTTTTAATCAAGAATTGACTTAATTTATCATACCAAGCATGAGCAGCCTATTTAAGTCCATACAAAGCCTTTTTTAACTTATATACATGATTTGATTTGAAGGGATCTTCAAATCCAGGGGGTTGATCAATATACACTTCTTCTTTTATGAATCCATTTAAAAAAACACTTTTTATAGCCATCTGATATAGCTTAAAATTTTTCAAACAAGCAAATGCAAGTAACAATCTTATGGCTTATAATCTAGCAATAAGCGCATAAGTTTCATCGTAGTCTATTCCTTCTTCTTGTGAATAACCTTTAGTTACTAATTGTGCTTTGTTTCTAATTATTTTTCCATGTTCATCTAGCTTGTTCTTAAATACCCATTTAGTTCCAATGATTGACTTATTTTTGGGTCTTAGAACTAAACTCCAAACCTAAATTCTTTGAAATTGACTGAGTTCTTCTTGCATGGCTAAGATCCAGTTACTATCATTTAAATCTTCATCAACTAAATAAGGTTCAATTTCAAATATTAGAGTGAAATGATTTTCAAAGTTTTGTAAGCTCGAACTTGTTCTTATTCCAAATGTAACATTACAAATTATAAGCTCAAGGGGATGATCGGTTTAAAATTTTAAAGTTGTTAGTAGAGTATGAAAATGTTCAGGACCTTCTAACTTACCTTCTAGATGTGTTTCAACAAACCTAGCATTAGTTTCTAGAGTACCTTCTAATTCAGGTTTTGTTTTGGATTCATCAAGTATCCTTGAAACTTCTGAAGTACCTTCTAAAGGAGGTTATGTCTTTCCTTCTTCTAAATTAGAACGCATTGTATTCTTTTTGTTTAAAGCAAATGGAATTTCATTTTCCGATTCTTCATGGATTGTTTCTTCAATAAATTTGACATTTATTGATTCTTTTGCGACTTTTGTTTTTTTATTGTATACTCAGTATGCTTTTGAGTTTAGAGAGTAGCCTAGAAAGATAGCTTCATATACTCTCTCTTCAATTTTTCCTAAGACTTTTCCTGTTTTTTTAACAAAACACTTACAACCAAATGTATGAAAATATGAAACCATAGGTTTCCTTCCTTTATGAATCTGGTAAGCAATTTTGTTTGTCAAAGGTCTTATATATACCCGATTAATGATATAATAAGCCATTAAAGCTCGTTCTAGTCCATAAATGTTTAGTTATATTACTTTCATTAAGTAGAGTTCTCGTCATTTCTTGGATAGTCTTGTTTTTGTGTTCAACTACTCCATTTTATAGTAGAGTATAGGGTGCAAAAAAATTATGAGTGATGTCTTTTTCTTCATAAAACAAAATAAAATCTAAGTTTTCAAATTCCTTGCCATTAATAGTTTATAAGCTGATTATGGAGAGGCCTTTCTCATTTTCAACTCTTTTTTAAAAGATTTCAAAACTTTTAAAAGCATTACTTTTATGATGCAAAAATAAGATCCAAGTAAATCTAAAGAAATCATCTACTATCATAAGTCCATATTTATTTATTCTTAAACTTACAGTGTAAGTTAGACCAAATAGATCTAAATGCAATAATTTTAAAGGTCTTTGAGTAGAGATAATCTGTCTAATCTTATGAGATAATGAACTCATTTTATTCTTAAGACAAGCAATACAATGAATATTCTCATGAGTATACAATTTTGGTAAGCCTAGGATTAAATTCTTTTTAGACAAGTTCTCCAATTATTGAAAGTTCACATGTCTTAGTCTTTTATGCCAAAGCATAACGTTATCATTTATTGAAATAAAATAACTCTTAGTTGATATTTCAAATGGTTAAATTAGATAAACATTCTTCTTTCTGAAACTTTCAAATAACTTAAAACCATCCTTGTTAAATCCAACACATTTATTATGTTCAAAAACTATTCTATACCCTTCATTACATAACTAACTTATACTTACTAAATTATGTTTTAATCCTTTAACTAATAGCAGGTTTTCGATTGAATGAGGTACTAAACCAATTGATCCTACTACAATTATTTTACCTCTACTATTATCACCAAACTTCACATAACCATTTTCTTTCCATTCCAGATTTATGAACAACAAAGCATCACTGGTCATATGTCTTGAACACTCGCTGTCAAGATACCATGTACCTTTTATCTTAGCTTCATAGTCCTATACACATCAAAGCATAATCAAGTCTGTTTACAAACCCAACGAAGCTTGGGTCCATGAAAATTTAAGCTTGTCTTTTGAATTGAACCTTGATTATTGCTAAGCTTGTATTTTTTATAAAAGCAATGTTTCTCTATATGACCTATTTCATTACAAAGAAAACAAGCATAAGATTTCCTTTGATTTGGATTCTTTCTGAAATACTCTTTGTTCAACCTTCTATTATACCCTCTGAAGGGATACTTCTTGTTGTTTTGAGAGAACCTTTTATTGTACTTATTGATAGGTTCAAATGCTTCGTTGTTTTCCCTTCCTTTGATCATTTGTTGATTTTCATCTTTTGATTTAATAAATACTATTTCTTTCTTTGTTTTAAATGTTTCTCTAAATTCGAAACCTAGTCCAGATTTTGAATTATCCATCCTTTAGCTATAAATCAACATTTGTAACTTCTTGTCACTTTCATCAAACTTGAAAAATGTATTCTTGATAGACATAGATAAGTCATCCACATAATTCTTCAAATTTTTCATTTCTTCTTTTAGAATAATATTTTCATTAAATAAAGCTTCACGGGCAATATGCAATCGTTCGAAATCATTTTCATCTGCTAACAGTTTGTTAGCTTGACTAAGTGCATGTGTTTTGGTTTTCAACGTTTTTATTTTAGATTCAAGCTTAGATATCTTGTTACTTGACTTAGAAAGAGCTTTGAGGAGTTTTTTAATTTTAGCAGATATATCGTCGAGTACTTCTAAATCAGTTTTAGAATCTACCTTAGAAAATGCCATAAGACATAGATTTGCTTCCTCGCATTCTTCTAAACCTTTTGGTTCATTTCTAAATCTTTCGAATCACTCTATGTTGTCATCAAATATTTGCATTTCTTCTTGAATTTCTCCATTTTCTTAATTAACATGGGACATTCGTATTTAATATGCCTAAGCTTCTTGCATTCATCGCAAATAATCTCCTTTTTGAACTTTTTCTCCTCCTTTTCTTTAATTGCCTTTTCTGCATCAATAGACCGATTCTTATTAATAGTAAATCTTTTAGTAAACGTTTTCTTACCCTTTTTCTTAAGCCATTTGTTGAGCTTTCTAGCTAGAAGTATCATGTCCTTATCTTCTTCTTCAAATGAATCTTCTCCTTCTGAATTAGTATCTATTTCTTTAGCTTTGAAGGCTACAGTCCTTTTCCTTATATCTTCTTAAATACCTTCTGATTTGAGAAAATCAATTTCATATGCCATAAGCTTGCTACGCAGTTGACTTAAGGTTAACGTTTTTAGATCATAAGCTTCTTCTATAGCATTTTTCTTTGCATTCCAAATTTTGAAAAGAATCCATAGCATCTTGTGTACCATATCTGCATCATTAATAATTTTGCTAAGAGAAGAAAGTTCATTAGTTATAGCAATAAATCTACTAAAAGAGTCTTTTATTTCTTCACTAAGGAGAATTCGAAAGATTTCATATCATTGAACTAATGAGTTGATTCTTGTGTCCTTGATTGTTTTCATGCCTTCATAAGTTTGCACCAAAGTGTCCCAAATGTCTTTAGTTGTTGCACAAAGAGTAATTAGATAAAATTTTGATTGCGCAATAGTACTTAATAATAAATTCTTAGCCTTTGAATTGAGTTTGGCTTTGGTGATATCATCTCTTAATGTGACGATGGTTGGAACTTTGAGACCTCCTGAAGAAATAATTTGCCAAGCCTGATAATCCGATGCCTTCACATAAGTCTCCATCTTGAATTTCCAATAAGGAAAATTAGTTCCATTAAAAAATGGTGCCTTACTAAGCTGAACTGCTAAACTACTACTTAGTTCACCCATGATCTTGATTCTAGAGGTATTAAAGCAAGGCACTAATACCAGTTGTTGGTCTCATATAAGATATCAAAAGGGGGGACAAATTGATATCTTTAGATTTTTGAAAAACTTATATTGGTGAACACTGATATTTTAATAATTTAACACACAACAATTAATAAAGCAAATTAAAAGAGTAAGGAAAGAGAATATCAAGTTGAGATTTTATAGAGCTTCGACCTTCTACCTTCTATCTATTGCTCTCTTCCAACTCCACTACTAAGAACCTAGTCTACTTTATTGGTACTATTCTACTTGATCCACTAAATCAAATTACAAAGAAATTACAAATACTCATTAGACACGGACTTTACAACACTTTGCTCTGCTTACCTAGCATTTCTATAATCTAGGCTAATACTGATTTACAAAGTACAAATGTACTTATCTCAATACTAAAACAACAAATAAGAATTACAAATTATAAGTAAAAACAAAAGTATAAATCTCAATTAATTTTACTCTATAGAGAAATTATGATTTTTATGATGTTTACTTTGGTGTAACTTTCTGAAGAAGTATCTGAAGGGCTTTGTATGACTTTTCAAAAGGTTGAATCTAATCATGAATTTTTTTTTTTATGCAATGAAAACTTTTTCTAAAGTTATTGTTATTATAAAAAATGACATTTTGAATCCTTTCCATTAGTTGTTAAAGATAATTCCTTAGATATTTTGAGAAGATCTCGGTCTTTTTGAAATTCAAAAACAACTCTTCTAATCTTGTTTAAATCATATATACTTCAATCCATAACCACCAAATAAGCTTCTAATTTGAATTTGACAAGGAGATATGCTTTATCAACAACTTCCAGATAAGGCTCACATTTTAGATTTAAAATTCCATAAAATCCAAATCAACTCTATCCTTATCCGTATTTGTACATATCTTGATTTATCAAAAATTAATTCGCTCAAAAATCCCTATGGATCTTGATACCATTTTAAGTGAAACGGGATTAAGTGTATTTCCCTAATACACCCAATCTAGTGGAGCCGAGCCTTGTTGAATTTGAATCTGATATTAAAAATCAATGTCATACATTTCCATATCAACTTTTTGAATGACCTTCTGAAGAGTATCAAATCTTCCTTTATTTGAAGTTTCTGAACATGCTTTTGAAGTGCTATACCACTTTTGAACTGCTATACCGCTACTTATAAAACTTTTGAAATACTTTCTAAAGAATTTCATACTATTCTCTTTTTCAATCAAGTCAGACCTTCTAAATAAGTTTCTAAAGACAACTTAGTTTTGTGAATTTAAGCTTTCTACGAACCTTTCTGAATGCCTACAATCTTTATGATTCATTAATATTTATCCCTTTTAGTTATCATCAAAATATATGAGAGAAATCTAATAGGGTTCATTCACCTATGGACTTTGTTTTCACTTTTTTCCTTATCTTGATTAGGTTGCAACTCCATTTTTCAAAAGATGTTTTTTTTTTTTTCCATAAAACTTATTCTTAATCTAGCCGATAGATTTATGTTAAGCAAATTAGGCTTAATATAAATCTAGCTAAGAAAAGAGAGAAACTGAATTTTTAGTACGACAGTTTACCAACTCTACTAGGGACCAATTTATAGGCTACCATAAAAAAAATCCATGAAATTTAATTGGGCCTATTTGTTAGAAAAAAAAAATAATTGGGCTTTAGTTTTTCTTTTTTATATTTAATATTTTATGTATCTAATTGTACTAATGTGGGCTTTAGTAATGAAGGAAAAAAAAAACAGAAAGCGTTTGGCCCATTGGGCCTTTGGGAAATTTTTAATCATAATGTATGTTCAGAAGTGGTCAAATGTAGGCTATCTTAGAAGCTTAGGAGGGAAACCATTGTATAAGTCTCAAGTGATGTGGTGTAACCACTGCTTGGAGCTAAGTTGGCTAACCCCGCTCATGTTTCAAATGGGTTAGTGACCCATGTGAGACCTTTTCGAAATTTAAGGACCTTTTAAACCCTACCCAATTGCATTTATGAGCCTGCTTGAGTTGGCAAGTAAACTATATGTGGCAAGTTCATCAACGTCAATAGGCTGCAACATGATGAGATTTAAAATGTTTATATTGTATTTTTGTTTTTTCTAAAAGCTTATAAAAGATCAATATACTTGTAATCTTTTTTGTAATTTCTTGAATTTTTGTAAAAGGAAAAAATGTGTAAATTTAGTTTTCATTTTTTTGAAATTTTTAGTAAAATGAACAAGGAGATCCACATAAATAAGCCTAAGGACCTCAAGGAGGTGCTCAAAAGATGATTTAAGCTTTTTAGCCTTAAGTAGCAAGACTACATCAACATGAAGGTTGGGCCCATTATGTCCCTAATGGAGATCTTTGTCAACCTTACTTTTGTATAGGCCTAATCTATTTCTAGAATCCAAAACATATGGCTTTTTGTTTTGGGCCTTACTAGTTATGCTCATTAATTGAAAAATATACCCAGTTACTAAACGCCCTTACTAATATGAGTAAGATCTATGACCTGAACTTTGAAAAAGGCGCCTACAACACCTTTAGTGATTTATTGGGAGTGAAAAAAAAATGAAATAGATCGGGCCTTGAAAGAATGTAATGAGAGCTACCTTAAGTTATCTAATTTGCTAGGCTGGTTCGTGGGAAAGTCTAGATTCTAAGAGAAACGTGATGTCTTTTATGGGGGCTACTAGGGATGGCAATGCAATCAGTGCCATGCATATATTTTAGCAGTATTTAGGATCGTCTCGTTTCCAAAAGGTGCATTTAGCATTCATTTATGGGTTATAAAGATAGTGGCTCGGTTTCTAAAAGGAAAATCATATGTTTCAACCCTTTTGGCTGAGTAAGTCAAATCATTAAATCACCTCAAGACCAAGAGACATAAAGACAAGAAATCTTCCTTAGGCCTACTTATGATTTGGTTTGATGATCCATCAACTTAAGTTCCATAGGGACGAGTTTACTATGAAAATTGACATAATCCAAACCTTTTTAAAGGTTAAATTGCTAGAAGCTCCTACTCATTACTGGTTAAGGTCCTTCAAAATTTATGTGTTGAAGACATCGTGTAGGTGATTAGATGGTATGTTGCTAAAGAGATGATAACAGGTTGCATGGACTATGAGGTAACCCCTACTTATTAGGATAAATTAGTGCACAGGCTATTATCCAGCTACTGTGATCCGATAGGTTGGATTTATCCAGACTATATTCCATAAGCCCTCACTAGATAAGGTAACCATAGGCTATTATGACCAGGGCATTGATCAATGAAAAGGTATCCTACCTACTTACCATTAAGACTGTAGAGCGAACAAATTATGATCCTAACAATCTAGCTAAAGGACTTAGAAGAGAATGCCAAGAAGTATTAGGCAACAAAAGATTATGTCTACCAATACCTTAAGGAAGTAGCCTAGAAACAATTCAAGGCCCTTGATGTTTAGCAACTAGTCTCGAAGAATCTTACCCCTAAAATAGAAACTTACATCAAGCAAGTCTAAGCCTAAGTGGAAATTGTCTATAAAGATGCAAACAGATTAGGGAGAATTTAGAAGGCCCAATTTAAGATGGTAAAGTAGTTGGTTGAAACATTGAAGGATCAATTGATAAGAGCCTATGAAAGGATCTAAGAGTTATAAGCACCAATAGAGCCCAACCCATTCAGGAAGAAGAAAAGCAATGAAGTCGAATCCAGCCAACCAGCCAGCTAAGAGAAGATCTAGCAAATAAGCCTTTTAGCTTAGAAGTTTTGTTTCAGTTTTGAAATAAAGAGCTTTAATCAAACTCCATTATTTGTAGTCTTAATAAAAATAATATTTTCGCTATATTATGGATTACTTACCAACTCCAATATTAGCATTTGTATGCCTCCATATTGCATCTGTATGCCTTCATCTTACTAGAATTTGTAAATATTCATGTCTTTATTTTTTTCTCAGATTTGTAAATAATTATGTGAATATTGCCATTCTCATACTTTTAAAGAAAAAAAAAAAAGAAAATCAAAAGTCTTTCTTAGGTAAATTTGGCTAATTCAAGTTAACCACTTTATCCTCTAGTTCTTTACGCTTATAAAATAAATAAGCCCTATCAATTTCTCAATTTCTAAAAAAAAATGATAAAAATTTAAAAAATTGAGGTAAAAAAAATATTTGCAAATATAAAATGTCCTCATATCACTAAAAAAATGAAAATAATTTTATCCTTTGTAAATTATCTAGTATTTTACCTTACATAAGCACGGAAATAGTTCTGTACGCCTTTAAGGCTATCAATCCGTAATCCATTTGTACCTCTCTATAGTTTGCTTCCTTAATTAATCTTGATCCTTTGTTTAATGTAAGTCTTGTCCTTCCAATCTTATTCCTTTGTGAAAAAATCAATTAGGAAGATAAACCCCTTGTAAATATTTACTTTTCAGCTTTTAAAATAAAGGTTTGTTGTAAAAAAAAAAAAAGAATAAAAAAACAAAGAGAGAGAGAGAAGAATTGCTAACAAGGTTGGATCCTTGGTAGGAAATAGTTGAGCTCATTATCAAGCTTATGGCTAGCAGTAGTAATAACAACTCCAACAACCCGTCTATTCAAAGAATCACATCTTTGGAATAGACAACGTTGAAATTATCTAAGGGAATATAATTTGAGTAAAACAACTTAAGACTTAAACAAGTAATTGATAGTGGGCCCATCTCTAAGGTTAACATGGGCCCTCATTTTGAGGATCTAAGGAAAGAGTTAAAAGACAAACATGAGGAAATTAAGAAAAAGCTAACCCAACAAATCATGGAAAAGTTAAAGGTTGTTGAGGGGTACAATGATTTTGAGATCACTGATTTAGCTACAACCAATACAAGAGTTTTTCTTAGGACATTCAAGACACCGGAGTTTGAGAAATATGATGGAATTGGATTTCTAAAGCTACAAATCAGGCCATATGTACGCAAAATGAGCAGATATGCCTAAAACGACCAACTAATGGTTGAAACTTTTAAAGACATTCTAATAAGCCCTAGTACTAGCCTAGTATGCCCAACTCGATCTCAATTAGATGAATACCTAGGAAAAGTTGGTCAAGGCTTTCTATGAACAAGATAAATTCAATGTGAAGATAGCCCCTTCAATTTGGGACTTATGCAAGATGAGCAAAAGCATTAGAGAGACTTAGAAAGAATATGCCTAAAGATGGAGGGGCAAGGCAGCTAGGGTGACTCCTTCTCTCCTAAAAAAAAGAGTTAACATCTACATTCATCGACACATTAGATGAACCATGCCTTCTGAGCGATTGAATATGTTAAGTTTAGATGGAATAGACATGGTTCAAAACCTAGAAGAATTATCTATGCCTTCTAAGCAATTGAAGCAAGCTGGTCATCTTTGGGGAGTGAACTTTCCAACCTACATCAAATCTAAAGCAAAAAGACTAATGTTTCTTGGGGACATCACAAGTGAAAAGGTTATAGGGAAAAAACCCATTACTCAACCAAAAGTTGTATCCTACAAAGATACGACCTTAGAGGAAAAAGTGATGATCCTGAGAGAAAGAATTACTAAGTTGGAAACAACCATGCACTTTATATTAAGGAGTTTCCAATCTCCAATTACTCCTACCATAAAGACTCCATGTCCACAAACATTGAATGAAGTATTGAGCCTCAATAATAGGCTAAAGGGGAAGGAACTATGAGTTAATCTACAAAACAAGAGAATGCAAGGGAGACACTTTACTCAGTTTAAGGTCCCATTGACCTAAGTCTTCAACAAGTTAAAGGAAGCTAAGATTCTAACCTATGAAGCCCCTAAACCAAACTATGGGCCACAAAATTTTGATCCGGACGTAACTGTAACTACCATAAAGATCAAATGTGCCATTCTACTGAAAATTGTTAGAGGTTGAAGAATAAAGTCTAAGACATCATTAATACTAAGCTATCCAACCAAGGTTGTTAGAAAGGCTCATTTGTAGTAATGACCTTCCTCTAAGACATGAAGGGAATTTAAGCTAGCCAACTTCAACATCGGATATTGAAAACTTACTACGACCATCTAATAAGCTAACCTATCACCTAAAACAACTAAGTATATCTCTTATAAGCTAGTTTAATGGAGCAAGTTGATGAAAGAGTAGGGGAAAAAGAAAGTCAGTCCCTTGAATAAAGAATGTAATAACAATTTAGATAATAATTTTTAAGGGGCAAATTTTGTACTTAGATCTATCTATTTTACCATTTCTTTCTTTTCAAATATTAGCTTAATGCCATAGGGGTATGTTTCTTGATATCCCATTGATTGAAAAAAGATTAGGAAGAAAAAAAAGCAAATCACACCTTAAACACCTACCCTTAAAGCACTTGAGAGAGGAGTTTCATTAATGTGAGGATTTAACTCATTCCTTAAAGGAGGTTCATCTTGAATTTGATATGCTAATCAAAATGATGCCATACATTCATTTTCATCACCTTAAACACGATATATATATCCTTTATCAACCCCATTGAGTTTTATTAAGAAGTAATTTTAAAATAAAACCTTATCAAGAACTACCTTGTACTAGGGTAATCGAGATATTAGGGTCATTAATCAAGAGAAAAGAAAGATAAACTAATTTGTACTTACCCTAATTGTACCAATTTATGGGTGATCATTACTATCAATAATATATTCCCTTAGAGAGGAAGAAGAGCTTCAAATTTAGTCTCATGAATTTTGAATTGTAAGCCATTTAAGAAGAGACAGAAAGCGAGCATTCTCATTCCATCAAAAGCCCATAAAAGAAGCCTAAAAGGAATGAAATGAGATAAATAAGGAAAGGAGAAACACTAGGAAAAAGTCAAAGAAAGAACATAAAAAAAAAGATTAAAAAAAAAAGAAAAGAAGAGAAGAGAAAAAGGGCATCAAGCTATCTCCTTTGAGAAAAAACAGCATAAGAAAAAAAAAAGTCTAAAACAAGCATTAAAAGGTGATTGAAGAAGACTAATGAAGCTCAAGCACATCAACAAAACATGTCTTACAACTCAAAGCTCAAGGGCAATCTCATTCTATAGGCCTTCCCACAACACCACCCTTAAGAAGCTCTTCTAATTAAAGGGAATAGGTTATCATTACTCGTGAAACTAGGGGTAAGCCCATTTTAGTTTCTTCTAAGAGTTCTTGATGTGTAAACCCTAGTTGAGGAGACAATTCTTTCAAAATAAGGCCTATTTGTCAATCTTTTTTGAAACCATTAACCAAAAGCCCATGATGCATTATAAGTCTGAAAAAGACTTGACAGATTGATTAAAGCATATAACCTGTAAGATTAACCATAATTTTTGGAATTGAAGTTGAGAGTAAAATCTAAGCTGAGAGAATGTGAGGGAGTCTTCTTAGACTAAACCTATCTTTAATGAGATGTCTAATCTAAAGAATTCATCTCGAGTAGCATTTGTCCCTTAGATAAGGCTCAAGTGCTACTAAGAAGAAGTTTAGAACCTAAGGAATCCTCGAAGATAATGATATAACTCTCATATAAAAGATGCTTAAGTGGATGGAAAGGCTTAACACTTAATTATAGTGTTCTCAAAATCTATAAAGAATCCATACTTGTTAGCAAATCTTAGGGAAAGAAAAAAAAAAAAAGAGTGATAGAAAAAAAAAATAAAAAAGAGAGAAGAAGAAGCCGAGGGATAGTCTTCAAAAGTCTAATTCTATTCTAGTCTAAGCCTATTGAAACATTCTTTCCTTCATCAACTAAGTATTTATACCTTTTCAAGCTTCCATTTTCAAAGACCTTTACTCCTATGGTCGACCCATGTGGTTAGTTTTTTCTTGTTTGTCTTAAGAATTGATATCATAAAATTCCTTCCCATATCAATTTCAAAATTTTGTCAAAATTCCCATGGATTGTATGCTATGCTATTTTTTCCAAATCACCTACTCCATAGAGCGTTATCCTGTTCTCTTAGGATTACTTGCTTGGTGGAGCATTGTCTTATTAGGATCACTTATTAGGATGCTTGGTGGAGCGTTGTGAATTACTTGCTCGGTAGAGCATTGTGAACTGTTTGCTTGGTAAAGTGCCATCTTGTCCTATTTAGATTGTTTGCTTAGTAGAATGTCGTCTTGAAATTCCCAAGGATTGACTATTCGGTGGAGCATTGTCCTATTTGGATTGCTTCCTTGGTAAAGCACTGTCCTAAATTTCCTAAGGATCACTAGCTTAGTGGAGCACTTTTCTATGGATCACCTACTCGGTGGAGTGCTATCTTGTTTCTAAGTCACTGAATGGTTTATTCAATAGAGCATTATCCTATTTTCTAAAAGTAATTGGATCACTTACTTAATAGAGTGCTGCCATGTCAACTTGTCAAAGGGGCTCGATCTATAGGCAGCCTATTTCATCTTTCGAAGTTACCATTAGGAACCATTTTCAAACTACTTTCTCCCATAAGAGCAAAAATAGAGTCTCCATTTTGGTCTAAAAACTTTATCACAAAGAGGAGTACATATAAACACCAAATTTTTACCATTCATATATACATCTATAATTTAGAATCCCATAGTCTTTGGAAAAGGTTAAAAAAATAGAAAATACCAAAAATGAATAAAAAAGGAAAAATACCAAAAAAAATAATAAAGAAAGGGCATTAAAAATTTGAAATATAAGGAAAAAAATAAAAAATGAGAAAAAACCAAAAAATAAGAAAACCCAGAAATCCAAGAAAATAAAAAAAAAATTAAAAATCATAAAAGTATCGTGCAATGGTCCATTTAGGTTAGTTTATGGTAAACAAAACTTTTTGAGGTCAAAAACGGTTTTTAAAGTCAAAATAAATATATGCAATTTAATTGAATTAGGAATCTTAGTTGAAAATGGACTCTTTTTTTTTTTTTTTTTGCAAAAATCAATGCCTTTAGCTTCGTCTAGACTGCTCTTTTTTAAAATATTTTGAAAATTCACATTTTTAAAAGAATATGGACTCAAATTGCATCTCAATCGAAGTTAAAACGAATATTTCATGGAAATTTGAAATTTAAAATAAAAAGCCGATCAAGAGTAAAAACTGAGATCTTAATTTGGTCAACTTAGAAAAATTTTGAAAATATTTTGAGTATATATTTAGTAGATTCTACAGTTTTATCAGAGAGCATGAAGTGTTTTCACAAAGTCGAACATTTAGTTAGGTCTTACTTAGAAAGTTTAAAAACAAAGGAAAAAGAAATTGAAACAAGAAGCAACGTATAAGGGAAGAAAAAAGGGAAGAAAGGGGAAAGAAAAAAAAGAAAGGAAGACAAAAGAGAAGGAAAAAAAAAAAAGAAAAAAAGAAAAGGAGGCACACGTATTACCACATGACATAACATGTAGCTGACGTATTGACGTAGTACCCTGTGTCAGACACATGGGTGCTACATGGCACCTTACAAGGGTTGACTCAACCCTTCTCTTTCCATTCTTCTTTTTATTCCCAATTACACGAAGAGAAATAGGAAATGTTATTTGTGGGTTCTTTTAGGAAATTATTTAGATTTTTTATACCTAATTTCGTATATCATTTGTTAAGTAAAAAATTTGAAAAAAAAAATGGAAATGAAAGACTCAAGAAGTTTTCTTTTCAAGAAAGTGAATTTTTTGAATTATTGTTAAGGAATTTTTTAAAAATAAAAATAACAAATTCGGATGTTAAATAAATAACCATTTATAACAACATTAACAAAATAAGCAAATCCAAGTAAATTTTTTGTAATAATCCAAAATATATCTCTACAAAACTGCAAACCACATCTCCTACAAGATAAATGAACATTAATTCACCTAATTTATAATAAAATCGGGATCAATTTGAGAAAAAAATGAACCTAAGTGCCATAAATGAATGAAGATTGAATCTTTCTCCTAAACAAAAGTTTATTTAGGAGAAATCACAACTCAACATTATAAATTAAGACCTCCTTCACACATTCAAAGCATCACCTTTATTAAAAATTAATTACAAATCTGAATTATGTCAGTTTTTTACTTTAAGTGATTATTAGTGTAAACCCACTATCTCTCTTCAATTTCTCTCACTATAGAAAAAATTAATCTAAGAAAATTCTTGAGAACATTCTCCTTACGATTGTAAACAAAGCACAACCTTTGATTTCATCAAATTTCATGGGGATTTGATGAATTTTGAGAAGAAAGATTGAAAAAAAAAAAACAAACCATTTTGAAGTTATTGTACACTAGCTTGTTCTTTTTGGGAAAAATTGAAGAGGGAAAAGCTCAAGATTTTCATAAATTGATTTGGGATATTCGAAATTCAACATCTTAAGAGTCTAATGCCACCAACCATGACTCGAAAACTAATCGAAAACCACCTAAAATAACTAATTTTCTTTCACTATGTAGCTAAGTCTTCAGCTCGTTCTTGTTATTTTTAAGCTTGTTCGAAAAAAAGAAACAAGGAAAGAAAATTCTAGGAAAATAAATTGTTGATGAACATATTTTGATCTTGTTTTGATTTGTTTACATGTTTATAATGTGTTTGTGATAATTTTTTCAATTTTAATTACATGATTATGTTATATTAGGATTAATAGATTATGTTATGCCTATTGATATGATTATGCCTGCTTTAATAAAAATAACATGTTAGTTAATAAATTTTAGTATGCCTATTTTTAGCATAATTAGTTAGTATAATTTATATAATAAAATCGTTTGATGTTTTTACATGATATCATTTGAATAAGATTAATAATTAATGTTGAGCTTTAATTTTTATGGCCTTTTATAATCTTTTCAAATAAAGTTGGGCTTTTTTTCTAATGTTTTCTTTCAAAAAAATGTTTTTATAAAAAATAAATAAATTGGCCTTTTTTTTTTCCAAAATTTAGGTTTTTTCTTAGAATTTTGTCAAAGTAGACCAAAAAGCTTATTTTTCCTAAATTAATAAAATTTAATGAACTTAAAGTGAAAAGAATTCTTTAAAAAATAAATTAAACCAACAAACTAAATTTATCAATTAAAAACCATGTGGGCTTTATCTTGTGTCACAGATATGTAGCCACTTCAAATAGCCTAAAGTAATAAAAAAATTTTATTTTCCCCCTTTTTTTAGATAAAAATAAATAAAAAGCCTAACATATTTGGTTTAAGTTATCGATCTCTTTTATAGAAACCACTTAAGTTCTAATAAGTTAGTCTTCGAAGCTAAGTTATTTGGTTTCTATTTTTCTATTATTTTTAGAAAATTCGCAAACCAGTAACTGAAATTAGAATCTATCCACCCATAGACTCTAATTTCACTTCTTCTTTTTTTCTATCTTAATCAAGTGGCGACTCTATTTTTGAAAAGATTTTTTTTTTTAAATTAAGCTTTTTTTTAGTTTAGTCAAGAGATTTATGTTTAGTGAGTCAGGCTTAATGTAAATTGAGCTAAGAAAAGTGAGAAATAAAATTTTTAGCTCGATACTCCTTTATATAGACAAACCCAAAGGGGAAATGAACCGTTTTCCCCACTACAGGAGCACATACCAACCATAAGGATGTAAGCCATGTCTCAACCGTCTACCAATCCATTGACCAATGGCCTAGATTAACCTATGTAGATTGTTGATGTAGTCACATATGACAATAACCCATGTGCCTAGTCTTTTCCAACGGATCATTAATGTACATTACTCTTCCTAAGAAGTCATCATTATATCTCGAAAAACTTAATGATCACATTAGTCATGCACGAAATGATTGTGCATTAAGATTAGCCTTATCAGACATGTCAAACATCGCTTCACCCAATGGGCAACATTGGTACCCTGCTCAGAACAAAACTTTTGTCACCTCGAGCCTACGCTCCCAATAAACCTACTCTCCTTGCATCCTCGATACTAAAGAGAGTTTTGCGGGGGGTGGTGAAGGAACAAGTGTTGATACCTGATTTTGGCCCTACTCGAGGCCTAATTCCAATAGAGGTCCCCCTTAGCCTACTAATGGTATAACGACCCTAATAAGTACGGACCAAGCACTAATCTTGCATAAGAGCATGCTAAGGATCTAACTTGCGACCACTTAAATCTCTAAGCACTCAACACTGTAGTACACATCTAGTAACCTTGTTGAGCTCAAGCTATAGGAGTCCTCTCCTTCTTTGAGCCTAAATACACCTAATGAAGTCTTCCTTACCTTAGTGAACTCTCCCTCAAAGTCTGGCACATAGCTTGCAATTCGCCTAAGAAATTTCCTTCGCCTCTCTAAGAAAATTTGTCTTCAGTGCTCACTTCTCTCATCGGCTCTTTAATTATGGCCTGATATTCATAGTATGATTAACACACTTAACATGCTCTAAGAATATTAGAGCTCCATATTACAGACATGGCTACCAGCATAGTCATAGTTAACCAACTCCTAGAACCACCCTATTAGCTTCCCAGCATACATCCTCTACTAGCTGCGAATACAGATGAATCCTAACCCAATACGTATCCCAAGTAGTTGTACTCCTTCCACCATAAATAATGCAAGGAGCCAACAAGTAAGAAGATCTACACCCTTGACATTTTACATGGCTCTCACAAAAACCCTATTTGAGCACTTTCCATAAGGACTTAGAGTGTTGAAGCAGCCCCCAAGTCTCCTTTCTCTTATTCCTCCTTACTAACTTAAGCATTGGAGGGTCTTTGTGAACATACCTACAAGAGATTTTTTGCAGGTAAGCTAGGACTAAGGAGCTTAACCTAGATCGAAGCCCATTAACCTCTTAACTCGAAGAACTAGAGCCTGATTCCCTCTCTCATTCATAGTTGCCACAATCAACATTATGGATTTGTAATTAATACAGCCACGAACTCTAATTAATATAATAAATATAAGTGTTATGTTAATAATCAAAATAGTTGACTTAAGATATTTTAAGTATTACTATGGCAATAAAAAGTTATTTTCTAATAATTTATTACAAAATATAAAGCTCACAACATGTTTATTAGAAATTTTATATGAAATGGGAGTGCATAATCATAATGGTACTTGTTCGATAGCTAAAAATGAAACTTTTATTTATTTGTATGTACTCATTTATTATGAAGTATATAATTAATTTAAAATAATAAAAAAAATTATTTTTAGCTTTGTCAACTACTGTCTCAAGAGGATTTATTAAGGAAACATTAATAAGAATTCTCAATTTAAACATTTGCATAGTGGATATGAAGTGTTTCTTGGATACACATTTTTCAATTGTTGTTTCTATTTATGTTTTTCCTTACCGGTAAATTTTATTTATCATCAACCATTGTCAAAATGACTAGCACTATATTACATACCTAAAGTAAGTGGTTTCTAAAGAGAGAATGGAGTGTTTAACCGATGGGCAAATTCTACTCCTAAAATATGAATCTATTAATCTGCTATTTGATCTGCAATTCAAGCAACAAACCGACTGAAAGAACTACATCATTTTGACACGCTAATATGCTGCATTTCTTCTGTTTTTTTTTTTTTTTTTTTTAAGACCTCCAGCTCATATCCATGACCAATTTGAGCCCACAAACCAAGGCCTTTATCTGACAAGCTTCAGCCCAAGGAACCGTAATTAATTTGGACAAAGCCCCCACAATAAATTTCCCTTTAACATTTCGGATGTACACGCTTTTCCAGTTAGATCACGATGAGGCTGGACTTCTTGATCCCACTTTTACCCACAACGAAAATTACTAATGGCACAAATGAGCGGCAACCTGACATATCTATCTATAATATAATTAGAAAATGTTCATCGACGACAATGTTTTCATTGCAGAAGAAGAATAACTGTGCAGTCAAACAGTATTGTGTTTTTTCTCGATCTTTCTTCACGTGGTTGGAAAAACTCTCCGTTGGTGATAAAATGGAAGACATTCGCGTTCATCATCTCATAAATGCTATGACAAAGGTTCCCCAGAGCAACTCTGACAAGTTCATTATATATATTATATATAATTTCGAAAATCGTTATTAAAAAACATAGGTTTTTTTATGTGGATTATGGATCTTTTAAAATAGTTTTATACGATTAATTCTATGCATATATGACTAATTCATATATTGTAAAAGAATATAACTTCTCTAAGATGGTAGATCATTTCATGATAAAAAAAAAATGAAATAGTGATACATAATTGTAATATATTCTATTTTATATAATTAAACAATAATATATATTTGATATTTATAACAATTTATGAAAATATATTACTAATACATTAAATTTGATATTTTCTTAGGTAAAGTTAATATTTTTACTAAGAACAGGTATATACTTAAAATAAAAAAAAAACGACGTATAACACGAGATTTAGCTAGTTAAGTATAATTTTATGATAACAGTTAAATTGATTATATCATGTAATTTTTAGTTGCACTTATTAATAGCTTTTGATAATGGGTATTGATGGAAGAAACGATGGGAAAAAATAGAGCTGGATTTGAAAAACATCGACAATTCCAAGGATTTGTTGTCTGGTTTGGAGAATTCTCTATAATGGGATTCCTAAGTTAGCCTCTATAGGAGTGTGGGTATAAATATAAGTGTTATGTATGTGCTGCATGTGAAGTCACGCTATATGTGACTAGGAAAATGATTTTGAATGATTTATACGGAATGATCAAAACAGAAATGTAGAGAGAAGGAGTAGACTTAATAAGGCTCTAACACATATGGTGATAGGTGTAGAAACATGATAACATTAAACTCCACAATTGATAAATAATGGGGTAAAGTTTTTAAGGTGTTTAGGTGTTTGATATTTAAGATAAGATTCCTAATAAAGTAACGTCGTTAATAAGGGTTTTCCTCTTATTCAAATGAGAATATGACTAGGGTATTTATAAGAAATAGTAGTTGATCCCATTTCGTCAGATCATGATAGCGATTAACGGTTAAGATTGAAGGTTTTTATTAATAGATCTCAAGTGAGCTATTTTCATGGGTTTAGATCCAAATAAAGACTTTATACATTATTTTAGTGTGAGTCAAATTAAGAAAGGTTGAATCAGACGGACCAATCTAACAAGCCCTACTCTAAGTCTACCATACAAAAACTATCTTAATCATCCTAGATATTTGGACTCGATTCTTTGAGCCTCGTTATCTTAGCCCAAAAAGTCAAACCCAATTAATTAATTAGCTTAAAGCCCAAACTTATTTAACCCTCTATATTTTGCCTCTTGACTAAAGTCTTTTGGAAAAAGTTAAAGGGGTTTAGGCATTGAATGAGTCTTTCAAATGACACAGGTACGTGCGCTATTAAATAGCTATACTACTGCCAAATTCATTTGAGAGTTGTTTAAGTGCACCAATTTGTAGAACCTCTTAATCATATGTCATGCCTTACCTAGATTAAGTTGCATATTGCCTCCAAGACAACACTCTGAAATAAATCTTCTTTAAGTTGTCTCTCTTTAAGCTGATTTATCTCTTTGATTCGATCCATATGAGTTATTCATTCTATTGAGTTGAATTTGTATGCTAACTTCACATTAACGATCTCATTGAGATGATTGCATATATCAATACTACCTTGATTTTCTTCTTATATAGGAGCATTCTTCTTGTAAGGTCTTCATAAACAATGTAAATATTTTGTGTTAAGCAGATTTTAATAGGAATCAAATGACCGAACCCTTGACTTGCATTCGAACCCGAAGGTTGGAAAGTATGGTTAGGCGATTTCTTTCCTTAAGACTCACCACTAAGGAGACAAAGCTACTACAATTTATTGACCTAATGTAGTAGTCAAGCTACACCCTCTTATACTCATCATCTGTCTGTAGTTACTGACCTAAGTTGTACTTGAATGTTAGCTCAGCTCATTTGATCATCAGCTCAGCCGACTCAAACCTAAGCCATACTGAAAGTGTTCGAGGTGAATTCACCTTGAAAAAATTATCTGCTCGACTCAACACGACCAACTTACCACCCCTGTTTGGTTCCTTAGCTTAGTAGAAAACAAACTAATTATACATAATTGTCTTTTCTACCAGAAAGTCATCTAGTCACTAAGAGCCACATGTCTAAGTAAGCATGTGATAGAATCATCCATACACGATACTCGTTTTGTTGTATTTTCAAATGTATCCTCATTGTTCCTTGTACATTACTTATTTTAGTTAATACCGTTTTAGTCTTTTCCATTTTAAGTAGATTGCCCTAGTTTTTCGAGTATAAATACCCATTGTATTCTTCCTGTTGTGAACACTACTTTTGTTAGCTTGTTTACTTACTTTGCTTTTATCATAACCCTTAAGTAAGGCTAGGTGTAACCTTACTGAACCACCTTGTGCATCATATCGAGTTGTGCCATAAGTCCTCAAAAGTTTTACTAGTGTGTCATATCCTTTGGAGATGTTCATAAGGTTTCTTATCTTACTTTTTCTGTTCTTTCATGCGACTTCCATCTGGTTATTTAAGCTTTTTGTAAGCTTGGAGCTTGGACCCATCTTAGCGACCAGCCTTATTGGTTTTTGGTCTCAATCCGCATTAAATCTCATTTGTTGTGCTACGAATATGCTAGTTAGTAAGCAAGGGTTATGGGAATAGCATCCCCTACGAGGTTTTTCAGGGCAGTGCCCTAGAAGCTATACAAATTTTCAAATCTCTAAAGTGTCTATTTCTTCTTTCCCCTCGTAACTTGGAGAAGTGCTTATTTCACTATCCCTTCCTTATAGCAAATTGGACATAACACCAAACCGATCACCTGCAAGAATTGGTTGCCACAAATTACCACATTGAGCTCTTATTTCTCTTTTTTTTTTTTTCTTTTTTTTTTTTATTTTTAGCTACCATAACTTCAATGTGAGCTTCATGGAACGAGTTATGGTTTGGCAGGTGCCAACTTTGCATATTCTATTGTACCATAATGTGAGTGAGCCTATACCCATGTGATTACTATATCACTGTATTATTGTTCTTCTAATCAATTACCAACCCATAATAAAGCTTCATTTGGACTTATTTGTGAGACTAATGGGAGAAGGGGCCCATTTTGTTTTGGTTTCATGAAAGATGCAAAAGAATCAATCACCCAAACCCTTATCCTACAACTAGAAAAGACTTAACCCATTCCCATTTCATGGAGAAAGTTACTACCACTTAATACTCATTTTCCCCTCAAGTAGCAAGGAAGACCAAGAAGTGGACACATTTGAGTTGGATGATAGAAAATAGCAACTAAAGTCGAGTAGCTAAAGTTGAGCCTTATATTGCAAAATTTGAAAATTTGATAAAGATATGTAGATGAGTACCATCTACGTTTAGCAAATGCGAACCTCTGACTAAAACTAAGCTAATGGCAGTAATCCGAGCTGTGATCTTTTGCTTTGAACTTGTGACAGTTCATTCTAATTTTGAAGTTTCACCATATTTGAGCTTTCCGTATCTGCTTTCATGAATGGTATTCCCTATATTCCTTTTTCTTCTTCTCTTTTTCTTTTTTCTTTTTAAATTGAGTCCCCCATTTCTATATCTCCAAATCTACCATTTTTTTTAAGCTCATCCAAGTCTTTATTCCTATCATGTTTGTAGAAAATCTAGAAGAGGCTGACTTCAATTTGGTTGGGAAGTGAACTTGACACACTTTGTATTCATGAGTAGTGAAGTGAAGTTGCAAGAATACCTAAAAGGGGCAACAAAAAACCCATCGTTTACAAGACTTGCAACAAGTATTAGCTCCTTGCTACCTCTTTTTCTTTGTTCGGTGTGAACAATAAATCTTTAGTGTTCGTTCTCCCTTATTTCTACTTTTAACTCCTTATAGTTAGTTGTAGACAACAAAGCTTGGTGGCAGTAGCCTTCAAAAGTCGAAGGGGATAACTATACTGACAAAATTATTGGTTGGTAACCTTGCTTACCTTCTTTTCCAATTTTTCTTTCTTCTTTTTTTTTTATTATCTAGCTTCACATATGTTGCTTTGAGCTCGTATAGTAACCAATGGACACTCCTTTATTCTATTAGCTGTCATTTGATGGGGTTTAGAATTACATTTAAAGAGCTTTCAGTTTCAAATCTTTGTGGCTTGCTTATTGCTTGTTTGTTTTTTGTTTTAATTAAATCCCCATTGTCTTTTTAGTCTTTTGTACCTCAATATCAACAAATTATTATATATATAATGTTGACTTGATAAATAGTTTGATTCTCCCTTATAGTTGATCTACTAAGGATTTTGTAGTACTATGACTATTCTCCCCCATGAATAGCTATACCATTTATCATGGCATTCCAAGTTGAAATATCACAAAAACCAATAGTACATGTAGTGATCACACATAAATAAGATGCACCAACAATAGGATGTGCCTCACTAACCCAAAACTCTTCATAAATTTCGTGGTACTGTCATCATAATTCTTGGTATTATACCATATCAACTCCTATGTTATAGGTCCTTTGAAGAAATAATTAGTAATCTAGTCTTATCATTTCCATATGACTGTGCGTCTAAATGTAAGGGCAAGTATTGTTTTAATGGGAACCTTAATGCTATTTATTGAAAAGAATTATGTTATGCTTCCTTTACTTGCTTTCGATATTTCAATAGCTACTTGCTTACTTGATTTGAGATGTTAAGAATCTTATATATCACCCAAACTCATGCATTTTCAATGGCTCTAATCTTTATTCTTTATGTAATGAATAATGAGATAGTTTCCATTACTTGATGCCTCTATTCTTGTAATTTTACTCGTGCCTTGATGTGTGTCTTTAGATAATTAATTCTTATATCCTTCTCTCTCCACTTTTTTCAATGTGAAACTGATATCTTCTCATTGTCCATCCCTATAGGTAGCATTTCCAATATTTGAGAGTACGTAATCACATCTTAAGTGGCCACTATCTCAAATTTGCAACAGTCAACAAATCGGCTCGATTTAAAGAGGATCTCTTTATTGCCTAAACCAAGGCTGCTTGTAACCGGAGGTCAAAAGTTTATGATCATAACTTGAGAACCACATCTTGAACTAGTAGCAATCAGCAAATTAGCACGGTTTAAAAAGAGTAAACTCTTTATCACCTGAACTGTAACTGTTTGCCAACCAAGGGTCAAAAGTCTGTAGTCGTAACTTAAGGACCAAATCTCACCCTTACACCAATTAGCAAACCTATACGATTTAAAGAGAGTAGACCCTTTACCACCTAGATTATGACTATTCGCAAACCAAGAGCCAATGAGGACTAAGCTTCATCAATGGATGATAGTGAAAAGGTATAATGCTTAGGTCATATAGCTTCTTTTTGTAATCTCCATAAAACCAATTGCAACTTGTAATATGAATTGAACATAAGTCCCGAGTCATAAAGGCATGCACACACGAGCACATGAAAGGTGAGTGTGAACCTTACACATGAGATGAACTAAACTTGAGGCCTAGATGTTAATACATGAGAATAGAACATGAGCCTCTAAGTTGAGCACACATGAATAAAGCATGAGCTTTGGATATCAATACATGAGAGTCAAACGCAAACCCATAAGCTGAGCACACATATTAATAAAATATAAGTCTTGAACATGAGTTTTAAACATGACGTGATCTTTGATCAAGACATAAGTATTTGAACATAGCATAACAAATTCTTAAATATGATGCAATGTGAGCCTTAAGCATGTAAACCAATCATGAGCCTGTAATGTGAACTTAACATAAGAATTGAACATGAGCTTTGAACCTCCTTAACATGAATACTTGTGAATTGAAAGTTTGAAATGAACATGACCCCCTTTAACATCAATAGTTGTGAGCTAAATCTTATGAAATGGACATAAAGCTTCCAAGTGAGCGTATCATATGAATTGAGCATAAACTTAGGCATAAGCACGTAAGAGTTGAAAGTGAATCCATGACTTAAGCATACATGAAACAATTATAAGCCTTTTGCATGAATACTTACGAGTTGAACACTTCAATTTAGCATAATCCCTTTGGTACAAGTACATGTAGGCTTCTAGCATGAGCACTTCTAAACTTTCGATATAAGCGCGTATGAGTTATGTGTATGAATTGAACATAACACTCATGGCATGTGAGCTAAATATGAGTCTTGTTATATGAGTCGAACATAAGCCTTGACACATGAGTCTTGATCACGAATGAACATAAGGATTGCATATGAGCATTGAATATGAAAGCAAATGCAAGTCTTGAACATTAGAGTTGAATATGCGTAAGCATGAATCGTAATCACGAGCCTTAAACTCGATGTGAGTCTACAACACAACATAATCTATGAACATAACATGAGCTTTAAATATGAAACAAATCTTAAACATGTCAAGAGTGTTGATCATGATATGACATCAGGCTTAAACTCAACGCAAGGCCTAAATACGATGTGAGGCTTAAACATAACATGAGTCACCACATAACTCTTGAACATAACGTAAGGCTTAAATACAATGTGAGCACTAAACATGATGTGAAGTTTGAACATAACCTAAGGCTTAAACATGATGTGAGATCTAAACATGACATGAGGTTTGAAAATGATGCGAGGCCTAAGTGAGACTTGAGTCATATTACACAAGTTGAACATGAGGTGTTGAACGTTAGTCTTCTAACTTGAATATATGTGCTTGAGCACATGAGTTAAACATGAGAGTTGTACATGATGTAAGGCTTAATCCAAACGAGAGCTTTGTCCTTGACATGGGGCTTAAACATAAGTGCACATCAAGTAAATATATGACCGTACATGAGTTCAACATGTGAGTTGAGCATGAGTCCTTTGATATGAACATGAGTGAGCCTAATTTTTGAGTTAAACATGAGTCCTTAATAAGGATTCATTCCTTATACTACCCTTATCATTTTTTTCTTTAACTTCCCACTTGTATAATTGTACAATTTCTATCCCATTCATACTTCACATTATTAACTCACTTACTTTCCTTAGTTTTCACATATAATCACCCCTTCCTCCTCCCCCAAGTGATAGCAACTATACGTACATTGGCATTGTTTCCACTTTCAAGAATCAATAAGAGGAGGCAACACAACATTATATGTAAGTAGTCTCATGTAATGTACAGCTCTAGCAAAGTCATCCCTCATACCAAGCAAAGGAGATGTTATAAACTAATGTAACGTATCAAATATCTAGAACACTCATGTATTGAGTGCCGCATGCACATTAAGCCTTATACGTACGTATGCTTTGAACATTGCGAGCACACCTACATAAAGCCTTGCAAATGCATACACATTAAACATCTTGCATAAGGAGTGTTGCATAAAGCAAACATAATGAGTAATGATCATCACCATATAACAAAAACCTCTTCATATATCATATCCATATATAATTTTCCTCCTTCAGTTATTGACACGTAGAGAAGGGGTAAGTCAACAAGTCTTGATGCACCTTATTCCCTCATGACACCATTGAAGACCTAGTATTGTATTATAATACACTAGTCTTTGAAAGTTAGGATATCTTGAAGGGGTACACTAACTTATCCTTATAACAGTACACTATTTTCATATGAGCACCTATATAAAACCTTGGTTATATGTGCATATCTATGACTGATTACTTATGTTGGTAGGTACTATCATAAGCCTTATTTCATATAATCTTCTTGATCACTCATTTGTAAGTCTTATATTTCTTGTAAGTACGAGTTGTACTTGGATATGTAGAATCAACCATGATGAAGTCCATTGATCTACTTTCATGCTCTCTTATCTCCTTTGTTCTTTCATTTGCTTTTATGAAAGTGTCTTGTCATTCTGCACTTGAGGGCAATAGCTCTTCACTTAGTAATAGCATGCTAGATAATAATGTAATGGGATGGTTTTGATTCCCTTAATGACTTACAATATCATGACAAATAGTGAGAAGCATATATTAACCCAGTAGTAACATAACTAAGCATATCTTAAGTTTGAGCATGCTTTGTCTTATAAAGTTCATGCACCTAGGAGTAATGCCTTAACTAAGTAGTGCAATTGTCTAGCATAAAGTAGTACAATTTCATTGTTATCTCTTCTTTTTTCTTAAAAACGACACCACATAATAAGGAGCAAAGGCTCGACCTAATTACACTAGTATTAAGTAATCATGAGCTTCAATTTTTAGATCGCCATAACTTCAAAACTACTTAAACCCTTTGATCTAAGGGGCTTCTTATAGAATAGATGTAATTATGAGACTACTTAGACTTAATGATCTAAGGAGATCTCTTTCAAGATAGGCATAATTGCGAGACTGCTTAAACTTAGCAATCTAAGAGATCTCACATGTCATCTCATGTGTTAAGATAATGCTTTTTCTTGCTAATGATAATATATTTAAGATCTCTTTTAAATGGTGCTCAATTGCACATATGTAGCGATAATGGCATTAATTGCCTGGAATCAATAATGCTTTCTCATTAGTTAAGGGGGTATTCCCTATTGCTTAACTACATAACATGGCTTACAAGATATTACTTAGGTTTGAATGTCAATATATTAAAGTGCTCACCAATGGGATTGTCTCCATTACTTGATCGCAAAAAACATAGAAATTAGATAGCATGAAAGCTATACATGATTATTATGGCATGATGTAGGTTTAGGAGCCAATGCTCCTACTAGTCCACAACATATAAACCAAGCCCATCATTGTACACTTAGGAGACTAGGCTTTTACTAGCCAACAGCAATGTGTGGTCTATATATTATATTCATTGTTACTTTCTTTAGATTGATTGAGGGGTTTAGTTTCCCCCATTCAAACGTAACCTGTTTTGTAAAATTAACTTGGTGTGCTAAGGAGACTAGTCTCTTACTTTGCAATGATAATAATAATAAAATAAACACACACAAATACTTATCACATTCTCATTAAAAATATCAGTGATAGGAAAAGGAACTTCTTCCATCAATTAGAAGCAATCATCAGTACACTTACATATGAAATGAAATGAAAACTGAGATAAAACTAGTGAAAACACATCTTACCTACTAGTAGTTCTTGCACTTCTTAACTTATAATGTGCCTTTTACCTTCATAACATCATTGGTCCGCTTTCATTTCTTTATGCCTCCACAAAAACTACGCATCTTTTTTCTCTTGAATGTTCGAGTATAAGCCTCTTCCCTTATAGGTAGTTATGCTTCGGGGGTTTCTACTAAGGGTATCTCCCTTCATTCACATGCTCATTAAAAAATGTTGCTTTAGTGAAGTAAGACTTGTTACATATGAATGATTTCTTTGTTATAGGAATGAAGATGTCTTGCTCATTCCAATGACCCTTCATGCATTAATGTCATATTAAGGGTATCATGTTGTGATCATGCAGTTATGTCCTTCATATAAGGAGATGGTAAGATACAAATGCATCAATCACATGGAACCATGTAGAGCTGTAGATAGGTCCAATATCAAGCTCTACTTCAACATACCCCATTGTCTTCATGGAAGACTCATAAAAGCTATTTAATGTGATTGGTTGTCTCACTAAGTTTCAAAACATTGGCATAACATTAAGTGAAGATCCACTATCAACAAATGTCCTCATGATGAAATGACCATTAAGTACACTTTCCACATATAGAGGGAAATTGTGGTTAGGATTCATTATACAAATTTCAGCATTAGTAAATGTAACTACATATTCGTTCATTGAAATGATTCCCTATGTAAGATGTGCTATAGGATGTTTCTTGTATTGATCTTGCAAAATCCTTGTGAGTGCAATCACTACCTTGAGCTTGGCATCCTCATCAAAGCTAAGTAAATAAAAAAAATTCCTAACATTAGCAATCTTCAACAAAGTAAGAGCAGTACTATCATCTCCATTTGTCTTGATTTCAAGTCCTTCATGCTTAACTTCGTATGCCTCAACTAGCTGCACATCCATACTTTCTGTCTTTGTAGGGTTGTAAGTGATAACGCTCACAACACTACATTGGGTGTTATAAGCTGGAAGTAGGTTGTTCCCAACATTATTATCTTTGATGATTAGTTCTCTATTTTGAACTCACTCGTTAAATATTTTCTTTAAAGTTCAACAATCTTTAGTAGGGTAGCCTATACTCTTATGAAATTTGTAATACTTAGGGTTACTCTTTTCTTTATTTGTTATTACGAACTCAACCCTTGGGAGTTTGATGTTCCCATCATATAGCCATTGTTTGAGGAGTGCGTGCACTTTTCCCATTGAGCATGAGTATGCTAAAGATGATTTAGTGCTCATAGGCTTTTCACTTCTAAATTTATTTGCTCCTTTGAGATTCTCCTCTTCGGTTAAGTTCATTGACTATGTACACTTATTAAATATTATATTTTCACATCTTTGTCATGTTACTGAATTATTGGTCCTTCACGCATTCTCAACCAACGTGGCGAAAGAAACCAACAAGAGGTTCTCAAGATGCATTGCGTACTCAATAAACATCCCTTAGATGCAAATCTTGACTAACTTTCTATCATCATAAACGTCTTGTAAGTCTAAGGAATACTCCTTCAAGTGCTCAATGTAATCTAGATATTTTTCTCAGGCTTTTATCAGATTCTCCCCATGTCAATAAGCATGACCCTTTCTTCAATGGAGAATAACTTCTCCAAAAACATCTCACACTTGTTTCCTTATGAATCAACTGACCTTGAAGAAAGTTAACATATCAGGTGTATGCCTTCTTAATGAGCGACTTAGAAAATTCTTTCAATTTCAAATCATCATCTAAACCATATACTTATAGGGCCTCAATGAACTTTAACAAGTGTTATTTAGAACTCCCCTTCTTGCTATTGAACAACATGAACTTTGGATTTACATAGTCCTTAGGGTTTGGCTTTACAGCGTTGCACTAGTGATATGGGAGCTTCAATTTCATTTCCCAAGTTGTAGACTTCACTTATATCTCTTTCAAATACATGTTCAAATCTTCTTTGGTCTCAAATGAACTTCTTTAGGTAGATGTTGTTAATTAATTATGAAATTTGGTTTTGTAAGGTTATTTTAGATGTAGATTGATGTAGTAATTTTATTTTCATTAAATAATTAGTATAAATATAGAGTCCTTAAGAAAATGTCTTATTTGAGGAAAAATTGAACTAACTTTTATGAATATTAGATAATGTTGTTTTAAGCTCAATTTTTGTATGTAAATCAACTAATTGTTGAAATTAAGCATGTTTACTATTTTTTTTATAATTATTTTGGATAAAATAGCCAACTTTATTGAATTGTTGAAATAATTAGTTTTTGACTAAATTAATAAATAAACTCTACATGTTTTGACTTTTAGAGGCTTATAAAGATATTTGGAATACTTAATTTTTTATATTACGCAAAAATTTATTTGTTTACCCTAATTTTCTATAAAAATAAACAATAGCTAATTTGATATAATTCATGGTCAATAATTAGACTACATATTTTTGTGAATCTATATGATTTTTCATAAAATTAATTAGGCTTGTATACTATTTATTATGTATTTTCCTAATAAAAACCTATATATTGGCTTTATATGTAATATAGTAACTAGTACTAGTAAAAGTAAAATATTTGTCAAATTCATGTAAAATGAACACTTTTGGGTATAATAAGAGTTGCTAGTTAAGTTTAGAAAGTGGGGTTTTTAAGACTTCTAATTTAGAATCAAAGCCTATTCGAGTCAATCACAAAGTTACAATAGCATATGGTCGAGTTAGTAGTGAGAAAAGGTATTTTTGAAATTTGACAATATTCATAGACTTATTTCTTAACATATATTAATAATACTCGAAATAATGATTGTAACAATATAGAGTTTACTGAAATTAAATAAGGAATGAGTAAGACATGGTCAAATGGAGTTCAAAAATGCAATATATTGCTACTCATAGTTTACTTTCATAAGTGTGATATGTAATGAAGGAACACATCATGAAGTTTAGGATTTTACACTACTATTAAGGTCAGATAAGTGGATCTAACCCATATTTAGAGTAGATATATTGCTACTCATGGCATTATGTGCTATTTGATGCTATGTTGATTGGATATAGCTATATCTTAAGTGAACTAATATGCTACTATGGTGGATGTTGAAGTGGTGATTTTAAATAGCGATAGCTATATCTTGGTTAAACTATTATGCCACTATGTTGGGTGTTCATGTGGTGTTTACAAATGATTGTACTAACTTAAAGAGTTAAGTGAGTGTTAACCCAATCTTCTAGGCATTCACCTAAGTGAACCTTAAGTGAGATACTAGAATTCTACTAAAGAGAGTTTGAAAACTAGAATCAGATAACTAAGTTGAACAAAACTTAAAGATTGGCTATGTTGAATAATGTACTTGAGTTGTTATTGCATATTATGGCATGACATGGTACAAAAAGGGACCTACGGGTCAAAATTTTCAAGATGAGGCTTCTAAGTAATCATGGAAAAAGCATGGCTTTATGAACTTAGTTTTTGCAAGCATATAGATTAATATTACCTGAGCATCTTAACTATTTTGATAGTCTAATTTGGTGAACTATAGTGTGTAGTCTAAAGTTTGTAAAACAAAGTTAGTGATCCTACTCTCAAACAACTCCTTATTGCCTTTTTGATATTAGTAGACTACTACAGTGTGTAGTCGATTTTGGTAGGAGTCTTACTCTCAAGCAGCTCCATATTGCCTTAAGTTCTTGGACGTTGTATCTAAATGCCTAGCTATATCGACTAACTAGATGTAGATATAATAGGGCATAGGATATTGGTACTAATGCATGCTACATGCATGAGCATAGCACATTGCATTGCTAACAATAAAAGCTTGGTTAGGCTAATGTATGTGTGGAACTAAACCTACTAATTATGATTAAAATGTTTCAGTTGCAATATTGCCTATATTGTATTATTTGTTATCTATTCTCATTTAACTTTAGAAACTAAGGGGATAAAATGTTTTGTCCTCAGGTTAATAGTATTATGAAGGGCCAACATTGAGGAAGAGGTATACTGAGAGTGTAGTTAGAGTCAAGAGCTTTTGGATAAAACCTATACTAAGTCAAAAATCCTAATATTTTGAAGATGACAAAAGAAAAAAACTAGATTAGATTTTTATGTAAATATTATGCTATACACATAAGTTGCAACAAAATATTTAGCTGAACTCCGATGTAGCAACCCCTTTATCATGTAAATAAAGTTTTCTTTTGATGAATAAGTAGGTTGAGTTAAGTTTTTAACAGGTATTCCTGTATATTGGTGCATCCTGTACTATGCCATGATGTGATACCCTCCTTAATAGAGTCATAAAAAATGTGGGGGTATGGGTACGGATGCAAGGGTCATGTACGTGCTATGTATGAAGTTGCACTACACATGACTAGGAAAATGACTTGAGTAACTCGTATGGGATGATCAAGAGAGAAGTGTATGGAGAAGGAGTAGGTAATCTTAATAAGACTCTAACACATACGGTGATAAGTGGAGGAGTACGTTAGCATCAAACTCCATAATTGATGAATAACGGGGTAAAGTTCTTAAAGTGTTTAAGTGTTTAATCTTTAAAATAAGATTCCAATAGAGTAACGTTATTAATGAGGGTTTTTCTCTTATCTAAATGATGATGTGAATAGAGTATTTATAACAAATGATAATTAATCCCATCCATCAGATTATGGAGGCAATCAATGGTTAAGATTGAAGTATTTTATTAATGGGTCCTAAATAGGCTATTTTCATGAGTTTAAGCCTAAATAAAGGTTTTATTTATTATTTTAGTATGACCCAAACCAAGAAAGGTTGGATCGGGAGGACTAACTCAATGGACCCTACTCTAAGCCTACCATACCAAAATTCTCTTAATCATCCTAAATATTTGGACTTGACTCTTTGAGCCCCATTACCTTAACCTAAAGAGTTAAACCCAATTAATTAATGGGTTAAAAGTCCAAACTCTATAATCTCAAAAGAAGAGGTCTAGATGGTGATGTCAAATGTATTTTTTTTCATTAAAAGGAGGATGAATCAACTAATCATCTAAGTTACAAGAGAATTTTAGAGGAAGTTAGGACTAAGATGGATGCCAAATGTAAGTTCAAAGGATGAATTCAAAACTCAAGTGAAGAAGAATGCTTATACAAGAAAAGTAGATTAGACTAATGCAAAGGCACTATGGTAAGTGTTATTTTTATTTGTGATGAAGGGATTATGGACAGAGCAAAATAGAAGGGCGTTTCATCGAGCAAACACTAAAGCAAAATGGATCGAAAGAATTAGAGTAGAGACATCAAAGTGGTGGGTTTGCCATCAAGTAGAAAAGTTGAAGGCAAATAAGCAAATTGGGATAAATAGAAGGATGGATAAAGCTAAACTGTGATAGGGATGTGGTTGATGAATCAAAGGCAGGAAGGATTAGTTATATTTGTAAGAAAGTGAAGGAATGATTATTAAGGGGTTTAGTAAATGAATTGTAGGAACTTCTTGGATAAAAGTAGAACAATGGACCATTTTAAGGCTTTGGAGCCAGCAAAGCAATGCAAATTTCAGAAAATTATTATTAAGTCTGATTTGCATTTTGCTATTGATTTTATTGTTAAAGATATAAATAATGATAGCCTTTATCTTCATGTTTTAAAAGCCTATACGGACCTTAGAAAGAGTTTTAAGGACATTATGTTTTGTGGGGCCATCCATGAGGAAAACTCAATCGATGACATGCTTGTGAAGGAGGGAATCCTGAGAAGTGAAGATCTATTCTTATTTAATATTTTCCTCCTTCTATATTAGAAGAAGTTGCTCAAGACAATCTTATAATTTTTCTTTTTCCTTCCTTTTTTTTTTTTCTAAACTTCTAAGTTTATGGTGTCTAATGAGCTTTTGGTTATAATAGTACTTTATCCCTAGGGTAGTAATGCCCTTATGTTTTGTTGAATTGATGTTATTTTTGTAGTTGTTATAAATAATAATGAAAGTAATCTTCTTTACACAAAAAGAAAAAAAAAAAAAAGAGAGCTAAGGAAACTAAAAATGAATTTCTTTAGTTGCTAAAACTAGTGATAGGTGTAGTTTGGTTCGATATGATTCACTCTCTTTTATCAAAACAAACACAATATAATAATTCGATTTTTTCTTAATCAAGACCGGAGGGGGATAGGGGGTGAGTGAATTAAGTTTAATGACTACTTTTTACTTTGACAATAAATCTTTGATCAAATTGACAAATAAATGCAATATGGAAATATTTAAGAAACAATTAGATTGTAGAAATATAAAGAGAAAGGGATAGAGAAATCAAGTCCGAAATTTTAACGTGGAGTTCGGATCACCTCCTACTCTCCACGATCACCTGATGCCTCAACCGAGGTCTTCACACACAACTTTTATTGATGACAATCTCAAAGGCATAAGTGCCTACACCTAACCTTTATCACAAATGATCTCTCTATCACAATAACTCTTAATCACTTAGTATAGTGCTCTCTTGAGTAAAAATTATAGATATGAAGCTTAACACTATACTAAGGTTTATAAAAGACTACAAATAACAGGCATAAGACAATTGAAATGAAGTACAAGTAGATAAAAGAAATAATTGCAAGAATATTCCTCTATTAATTCTATTCCAACTGCCACAAACTTGCATTTATATTCTTTTGTAAAAATCTAACTATTAGCCTTGTTAATCCTATATTAAATGTACTGTAACGACTAATTTCTATGTGGACCAGCTAGATGGTTCAAGTAGGACTAGTCGGATAGTCCATTCAAATAGTGTCACCATTTAGATGCTCTTCAAGTTACCAGTCGCATGGTCCAACATAGCTTACTGACCTTCATCAACCAGCCAAACAGTCTAGAGACAACCAGTCATACAGTCTAACACTTGCTACTAATCTACAACAACCAACCACACAATCCATAACCTATCACTTACCATAGAACACCTGATGTAACCGATTAGACAGTTCATACCAGAACAACTGAAAAGCACGCTTAGATACAATAGACAATACTTGATCACTTTTTCCTCTTTCAACAACATTAAAATCAATTTAATAAGTTGTAAAATATTTCTAAGTTAATTGTATTTCTTTAAAAGATATAGTTGATTTGTTCTCATCAAAATTACAAATATGAACTTCTAAGTTTAACAATCTCCTCCTTTTTGATGAGAACAAAATCTTATAAACTCCCCCTCAATAGATGCTCCCCACTCAGTGGCAAGAAAGGATGTAAAAAATAAACACTTATGAAAGAGACAATATGAGAATATTCATTTTTTACTTTGTAAGATAGTAAAAAATAATTCCATGATTCAAAATTACATGTTAATCTTCATTTTGCAAACAAGTACCTTCACTTTATTTAGATACTTAATTGGGTGACTTGAATTCTTCTCTCCCTTTAGCCTCATCAAAAGGATGAGAATCCAACCGATAAAGGATAAAAGGAAACATGGCAAAAAGTTAGTTATGCTGGTAGACAAGCCAATAAGTAGACAAGAAAATCATAAATAGTTATTCCTCATTATCAACACAAGAACAACACCATGATTAGATAATGCTAACAATATAAAAGAGATCAGACTCAGCATATTCAAACAAAAAGAGCACCATAAGCAAATTCATACATCCTAATGGTTATCACATAAACATAATAGATGAGCCAAAGGTCATATAAAAGATAACTAGAGAGGGTTGAAAGACCAATAAACATCTAAAGGAACAACATAAGAGATGGCTAAAGGCCAAGTCCTAGTACCATGATGAGAAAAAGGAAACAAAAGATAAGATAGAAAGACTTCAAGAGCTAAGCTTCTAAAGGTAGAGAAGAGTTGCTAGACAACCTAAGAGGAGGAGGTGGTGGCTGAGCATAAGGACCAGAAGTAGGTGTAGGGAAGGGGTATGGTAGCTGGAAATGTTGAAAAAGAGGATAAAAGATGTGATCTTACTGATGGGAAACCCGTTGCTCCATTTGATAAATGCTATCATCAATGTAGTAGCGAAGTTGGCTCTCCATTTAGTTAATGTATGTATAGATAAATGCCGGAGGACTCCTAAGAGATGGATTAGTAGGGGGAATGGAAGCTAAAGTGCTTAAAGGAATATCATCATTGACATGAGCTACCCTTCCCTAAGGAACGTTCTGATCAAGGGGTTCGCCTGGTTTGGCATCTTCTTTATCAATAGGTTCATTGAGTTCTTGAGAGGTAGCACCAATAAGAGGGGATAGGGGTTCTTTGTGAACCCAACCAACCTATTTATCCAGTTTCCACCCTCCTTTACCAATGTAACGAATGGTAAAGGGTTTAGTTTGGGGATTGATACTAAGAGCAGGAAAAATAACCCCATTGGGCAGTAGAAGCTAACTAACTAGGCTGCCACATCACAAAATGACTTACTTAGACTTGTTAGTGACCATGTGGAAATAGTGGAAAATCAAGTCAGCATAATCAATTTAAGCATCAATATGAATGTAACCTACTATTCACAAGTCCCCTTTGGTAACGTACTCTTGTCCGCTACTCCATGGACAATAGTTGTAACAAATGAACAAGTGAAGGATTTGATAATGACGAGGCAAACTAATAGCTCTAAGATTGCACTTATATGCCTAGTTATGTTCACCAATGTAATGTCCTTAAAAGACATCCTCATAGAGTGTAGCTCCAATATTGTCAATTACTTCCATATAACTTGGACCACTAAGTTCAACCCCTATAATAGTGTATATATCATTTCATATGACCCTAATTTCTTATCCATACACATAACTATACAATCATAATCTCTTATGCTCACTAATGTCCATGCTAACCAATAGTTTACCATCACGATCATGATCATCGGTGAGATTACAATAGAAATATCTAACTGCCTCTTCATTAACAATATTAGGGATGTTTACGGTATCAAGAATATGATTTGTAATAACCTCTTCCATATTGGGGCTCCTAAAAGCACAAAGAACATCCTCATTAAACTAATGCCCATAATCAATTTTCATGAGACAAAACTTGTCATACCTTTGTACATGGCATAATGTGGGAAAGAGATTATTATTGAACTGAGTCGATGGAGCTTGTCTTCCCCTAACTACAAGTGCAACTACTTTGAGCTTTGCTACCTTGTCTAGCCATAAAGAGGAATGGGAGAAAGTTAGGGTTTGGGAGGAAAAGGTTAGGGTTTAGGGTTTGTGGAGGGAAGGAGTAAAGAGAAGGAAAGGAAGGTAAAGGTGAGAGGTAAAGGAAGAGAGGGAAGAGGGAGTGGTGTCAATGGTGAAGGAGAGGGAGGATCGGTCAAAGGAAGGAGAGGATAGTGCGAATGGTAGGAAGGAGGGAAATGAAATGGAAAAAAGAAATGATCAGCCCCCTTCATTCTTTTTTTGTAGTAACAATGCAAACTATTCGGACAGTTTTGAGAGAACTATCCGAACGATTGCAGACAGAAATTGGATTTTTAAAGCAAGTGTTAGAATTGTGCCCACAGTTCAAGGAAACCGTTTGGATAGTCTAAGGAGGTATTTTATGGTCATAATCCTTTATGCAACTGTGCCCACAGTTTGGGGGAACCATTTGGATGGCTGCATACAGAGTTTCAAAACTAAAGGGTATATGTTGAGACTATTTGGACAGTTAGATTATAACCGTCCAAACGGTTAGAGTATAACCATCCAAATGGTCTAAGCAAACATTTTGAGATCAGGAGACCTAATGGAACTGTGTATACGGTTGACACCACTAGTCGATTGGTTGACTATATTTCACAATAACTTATTCAAGAAGAAGATTAGCTCATGAATTATAGGATGGACATTTAAGCTCTCATTAGTTTGTCTAAAATGAAGTAAGCTTTAGAATAACCATTTCAACCAATTCATTGTTATTTGTAGACTTAATGCATACCAAAAAATGAAAAGAGATATGTCCCAATGAGAAACAAGGAAGATGAGGAAGTTTACACAAAACATAACAAATGAGGGAATTCATATAACAAGCCTACTTAACCATATTCAACCTTGGTAGTTGAGAATGCCACGGAGTTTTGTTTCTTAGAGTGCCAAGATATCAAAGAGTTTCCTAGAAAGTGACATGTGCCACTTGTGCTTTATTAGTCAACTTTGCATTTACTAAAGTCGGCATTAAAATATCTTACAAGATCAAAAGAAGTGTATTTGGGATACCACAAGTCGATTTCAACAATACCCGTTAAATACTTGAAGATGCATTTTACTGCATTTAAGTGAGATTCTTTTAGGCATGATTGAAATCTTACACATAAGCATACGACAAACATGATATTCAGTCTAGATGCGGTTAAGTACAATAGGCTTCTTATCATACCTTTATAAAGCATTTCACAAATTGATTTACCATGTTCATCTTTGTTTAGTTTTAGTGTTATGCTCATAGCAGTAGGCCTAACTTTACAATTATCCATTTTAAAACGTTTCAAAAGCTCTCTTGTATACTTGGATTGATTTATGAATGTTCCATTTTCGGTTTGCTTAACTTAGAGACCTAAGAAGTAATTAAGTTCTCCCATTATACTCATTTCAAATTCTTTCTTCATACATTCTACAAATTCATTTACAAGATCTATGCTAATAGCTCTAAACACAATATCGTCTGCATAAATCTGAACAATCAATGTATATGAATCGTGATTTTTAATGAATAGTATTGTATCCAACTTTCCTCTTATAAAACCATTTTCTATTAGAAAGCTACTAAGTCTTTCATACCAAGCTCTAGGAGCTTGTTTAAGTCCATAGAGTGCTTTATTAAGTTTACAAACATGATTAGGCAATTCATTATGCTCAAAACCCAAAGGTTGTTCTACATACACTTTTTATTTGATATAGCCATTTAAGAAGGCACTTTTGATATCAAAGTCTTTATGTGCCACAAATGCCACAAGCATCCTAATGGCTTCTAGTTTAGCAATCAAGGCAAAGGTCTCATTAAAATCTATCACTTCTTCTTGGTTATAGCCTTTAGCAACTAATCTAACCTTATTCCTAGTTACTATATTAGTTTCATTAAGTTTGTTTCTATAAACCCATTTTGTTCTAATTACCGATCTATTACTAGGTTTAGGTACTAGATCCCATACGTCATTCCTAGTGAATTAATTAAGTTCCTCTTGCATTGCTTGTATCCAACATTCATTTTTTAGCGCTTCATCAATATTCTTAAGCTCAACTTGAGACAATAATACTAAGTTGCTTATATTTCTAAGGGATGATCTTGGTAATACCCTATTTGAAGGTTCTCCTATAATTAGTTTTTTAGGGTGATCTTTAACAAAATGCCATTCTCTAAGAAGGTCTAAATTTGATTGATTCATATCTTTATCTTCCTTAAGAACATCTTTATCAAGAGCATTGTTTTGGTCATTGCTTAAGTTTAGTCTATCCAAATGAGCACTTATATAATTCATTTCATTAAGAGATACATTATGCAATGAAGGCAATGAATCATCAAACACAATATGTATAGATTCTTTAACAACTAAAGTTCTTTTACTAAATACTCTTTATGCTTTACTTGTTAGTGAGTATCCAAGAAAAATAACCTCATCTAATTTAGAGTTAAATTTCCTTAGTTTTTCTTTACCATTATTAAGTACATAACACTTGGCACCAAAAGAGTGAAAATAAAAAATGTAAGGCCTCCTTCCTTTTTAAAGCTTATAGGTGGTTTTCTTTAGGATTGATCTTATGAAAACATGATTTGAAATATAATATGCAGTGTTAATGACTTCGACCCAAAATTACTTTAGCAAATTGTTTTCACATAGCATTATTCTAGCAATTTCAATTAGATTCCTATCTTTCCTTTCAGCAACTCCATTTTGTTATGGAGTTCTATGTACCGAAAAGGTATGTTTTGTGCCATATTGATTACAAAAATCATTCATTTCAAAGTTTTCAAATTCTCCCCCATGATAACTTCTAAGGGAAGTAATTATAAGACCTTTTTCATTTTGGACTCTCTTACAATATTTAAAGAACACATTATTTGTTTCATCCTTACTTACAAGAAAATAGGTTCATGTATATCTAGAGAAATCATCAAAAATGACCAAAGTGTATCTTTTCCTACCTAAACTTAATGTGTAGGACCAAACAAGTCCAAATGCAGTAGTTGTAGCGGCCTAGAAGATGAGATAAGATCTTTTGGTTTAAAAGAATTTTTGATTTATTTTTCTTGTTGACATGCTTGGCATACTTTGTCTTCTTCAAAATTGATTTTTGATAGATTTTTTACAAGATCTCTTTTAATAAGCTTAGAAATTACTTCATGCTAGTATGCTCTAATCTTTTAAGACACAACCAATTATCATTATTTTGGACGAATAGACAAGTTTTATTTTGACTTAAAAAATTGTTAAAATTGATTGTATAAATGTTTTCTTATCTATATCCTTCAAAATTACTTTAATCATTAGTAATTCTTTCAATGATACACTTATTTTCTAAGAATGTAACCTTATATCCATCATCACATAATTAATTAATACTAAGTAAGTTATGCCTTATATTATCAACTAACAATACACCTTTAATAACGAGATCATTGTTAATGAGAATGTTACCTTCACCCAAAATGGTTGATTTTCTATTATTCCTAAAGATAACATTCCCTTTATTCTTCAAGGTTAATGAAGTGAATTTAATAGCATCTACTGTCATATGTCTCAAGCATCCACTATCCAAAATCCATTTGTTACTCTTCTTTAAAGGTTCTTACATGAATAAGAAATTTAAACTTTTGGTACCTACTTGAGTTTAGGTCCTTTGGGGTTAGTTGTAGCAATAAAACTATGTTCTTTAGGGACCCAAACCATCTTTCCTCTATGATTCAAGTTGGTATTTCTTCTTATTGCACAAGTGTGAGCAATATGGACGTACCTTCCATAATAGTTATAAATCTTATTAGTTACTTTAACAAAGTAACTTTTGTAAGACTTTTAGATATTGTTTTTGTTATAACCAATTTCAATTTTCTCAAGACTATGCCTTTGTTGTCCCAAGAGTTTTTCCAAATTCTTTTCACTTTTAATGAACTTGGTTATAGTTTGTCTTAAATCATTTATGCTAGATTTTAACACATCATTTTCTTTTTCTAACTTATCTATACTTGCATTCTCATTTTCAATTGCTTTGATCTTTGATTTTATTTCTTCATTTTCCTTAATTAGCTCTTTCTTTTCATTCATGATTTTCTCATTCCTTTTGTTCAACTCATCATTTTCCCTTTTTAAACTATTATGCTCAACTATCAACTTTTCATTTTCAATTCTTAAATATTCATTATCCTCTTCTAGGTTCTCTTTTTCCCCAACTATCTTATTATACTCATGTTTGAATACATCAAATTCATTTCCTACATCATTCATCATTTATTTGAGAATCTTATTGTTCTTTTGCATTTTAACAAAATCTTTTAAAAGATCATCATACATTTCTTTCAACTCATCATAAGAGGATTGAGATATCGTGCATACCTCATTATCTAAGGCCATAAGGTAAAGGTCATCATCTGAATTAATCGAATTGCTATCACTCTAAATGGCCACCATAGCTCTCTTTCCTGATGCTTTATTGCCTTTTCTTGAAGAGTGAACAATAATCTTTAATATGTCTTAGTTGATGGCAACTGTAGCACTTTATAACATCCTTTTTCTCTTTTGTAAGCTTTAAGGTATTGTTACCACCAACTTTGCCTCTCCTTAGCTTTTTGTTGAACTTTATGAACTTCTACCATTTCATCATCATCATTATCACTTTCATCACCTTCATCGCTAGTATTGCAATCAATAGCTTTGAATGTAATAGCTTTCTTTTTAGATTCTTCTCCATGTCTTTTGATTATCTCATGGGTCTTGAGTATATCAAGAAGTTGTTCCTTTAATAGTGCTTTTAGATCATGTACTTTTTTAATGGTGATCCTCTTGGTTTCCCATTTTTATGAAAGAAACCAAAGAATTTTTGAATTAATTTCCAAGTTAGAAAATCTCTTACTAAGTACCATTAATGGATTAATAATATCAATAAATTTGTTATGTATTTCATTTATGATCTCATTAGGAAGCATTTTAAAATTCTCAAATTCATCACATAATAGACTTATTTTAGTGTCTCTAACTCTAGATGTGCCCTCATATTTGCTTTGTAGCTCATCCCAAATTTCCTTAGCATTTATACATGTACAAGTTCTGTTAAAATCATTTTCACTCATAGCACAATGTAATATATTCATTGTTATTTCATTTAGGTCTATTTTCTTCCAATCTTTCTCAGTATATTCATCATCTTCCTTTCCTTCTATTTTAATTGGTCCTTTCTCAATTACATCCCAAAGTTTTCTATTTTGTGCTTTAATAAAGATTTTCATCTTACACTTCCAATAGGGATAATTTTCACTAGTAAGAAATGGTGGCTTATTTATAACTTGACCCTCCATAAAACCTAGTATATTTAGTACCATGATCTTTACTCTATAATGCAATTAAGTAATAAAAACTATAGAGACTACCTTTGATACCAAATGAAATATTACACTAGGAACTCAAGAAAGGGGGGGAAGGAATTAAGTTTAATGACCACATTTTACTTTGACAACAAATAATTGATCAAATTGGTAAATAAATGCAATATGGAAATATTTAAGAAATAATTAGATTGCAGAAATATAGAGAGAAAGGGATAGAGAATCAAGCCTAAAATTTTAACGTGGAGTTCGAATCACTATTTACACTCTACGATCACCCAATGCCTCAACCGAAGTCTACACATACAACTTTTATTAATGACAATCTCAAAGGCACAAGTGCCTATACTCAATCTCTATCACAAATGATCTCTCAATCATAATCACTTAGTATAGTACTCTCTTGAGTAAAAATTGCAGATATGAAGTTTAACACTATACTAAGGTTTACAAAAGATTACAAATAATGGGCTCAAAACAATTGGAATGAAGTACAAGTAGACAAGAGAAATAATTGTAGGAATATTGCTCTATAAATTGTACTTCAACTATATACAAACTTGCATTTATATCCTTTTCCAAAAATCCAACCATTGGCCTTGTTCATCCTACATTAAATACACTGTAACGGCTAATTTTTATATGGACCAGCTGAATGGTCCATTCAAATAAGGTTACCATTCAGACATCTTTAAGTCACTAATTGCATGGTCCAACATAGCTTATTGACCTTCATCGACTAGCCAAACAATCCATGGATAATCAGTCGTACAGTCTAACACCTACCATTGATTTACAGCAACCAGTCGAACAGTTTAGGGTCAACCACCACACAATCCATAACCTACCATTGACCACATAACACCTAATGCAACCAGCCAGACAGTTCCAACATAATCAGCCAGACAGTTCATACCAAAACAGCTAAAAAACACTCTTAGATATAGTAGATAGTACTTACCACTTTTTCGTCTTTCAACAACACTATAATCAATTTAATAAGTTGTAAAATATTTCCAAGTTAATTATATTTCCTTAAAAGATATAGTTGATAAACTTCTTGTAAGAATTTGCAAATTGGTTTATAACAATATTTGATTAGTTATGATTTATATAGATTTGTTTTCATTAAAATCGTAAATAAGAACTTTTAGATTTAACAATACGGTTCGGTTCATAAATTTTTAGAACCTAATTACAATTAGTTTTTAGTTTAGTCTAGTTTAAATTGCTAAATATTTTTATCTCCACTAATATATCTTTTTATTAAAATTTTATATGTTTCCAATTAGTTTCTTATGTATTTATTATGTGTAACAATATGTAGCAAAAAGTTACATAAAATCTTAACAAACCCAACTTGATTAGACAATAATAACAGATTTTGTTTTAATGAACAACAACGAGGAGAGAAAAATAGAGTTATCCATCTAAAAGCAACATGAAGAAAATAAAAGAGAAACATCAAAAAATAAAAAAGAGATGAGAAGTATGTAAGGAGCACTACAATCAGATCCTGGATTTAAAAATATATAAGAAAAAAGAAATTAGAAAAAAAAATTTCTAAATATGAAATTTCATATAGAACTCCCTTAACATAATCTTATTAATTGATTCAAAAATAAGACAAAGAAGAACAAAATATGAAAAAATTGATAAAATTCATGAAAATTGATGAAAAAAAAAATAAAAAAGCACAAAAAACTTGTATGAACTTTTTTCTCATTTAATCAAACAATTCGGTTTGATTCCAAATAGTTCTTCTTAGTTCCAAACGATTCGGTTCGATTTGATTTACTTTCTGAATCGAACTACAAATTATTTATATATAATCAAAACGAATTGTAAATCAAACGGTTCATAAAAAAATCGATTTTTTAGTTTAATTAAATTCATAATTTTTTTCCCAACCTTAATGATACCACTGTCCTACTATTGAAAACACAGCTATGTAATAATTTATCATTGCAAATATTAAATTAGAGTATGCAAAACACGTGAAATATTTTCAATAAAACCAAGGAGAGTTCGTTCTTAGCACAATAAATTTCAAAATTTTATCTTCCGTCTGAAAGGAATACAATTCTTTTTCTCGGTGTTCCCACTCACACTTTCTGAACAGGGACTTCCGTACTGCGACAATTATAACGCAACAATCAACCTTGCATTCACACATCTACCTAATTACATTATTGTTGCGTGAAGAGATGGAATTATTTGCAGTTATATATAGTTATATAATTAATATTCATTTTGTCGTGTGTCAAAATATCTGTTAAGAACGCATATCTTGAAATTTTTACATTAACTTGATTAGTAACTATTACAATTATTAATGGAAGAATCAGAACGATTGTTATAGATTATATAATGCGCTTTTTGCATGCTCGGATATTTACAAGTACAGCATGTCGTCTCATATCGTTAGTGCAAAAGCCATGTGTGAACTGATTCGCGCTTTGGCATATTATTTTACGAGCACAAATCTAGAAGACGGTTAAAACTCCATGAAAAGAGGAAATAAAGGTGACGTTCAGGGCCTAAAACTCGAAGTCCAAAATCAACCCAGGGACCAGAGGGATATATATCCATTTATATATATATACATATTATTAAAGCAAATTGTGATTTAAGTAATCACCTCTTGGTAATTTACTATTTAATCCTTAAATATAATATTATATAATAAAAAACCAACATTAAAATTATTTTATAAAATTACAAACAATGAACAAATTTGACAATTTACTAAATTCTTCTTTTTCCATAATATTAAATTTTTCTCTTTCCATTAACTTCTTTCTCTATTTACTTTCCACCACTTTCCTTTTTTCTCTCTGCATATACTCACTACTCTCATCATTTACTTTTCTCTCTCTCTCTCTCTCTCTCTCTCTCTCCTTTATGTACTCACACATCTTCCCATAAGTTAGAACCCTCTTACTTCGCGTTAATTAGTTGGTTTTATTTGGATTTATAATAAGGCTACCTAGGAATATTAATGTTTTATTGAAAAATTAATTTTTTATTCTTAACATGTTTTAACATTTATAAAAATATATATATATGATTTTTATTAACTTTATTATTTATTTTAGTCACTCTTAACATTTATTAGCTGATGATTCATAATAATTAATTTAATAATATTATATATATTATTTTATCATAACATTAAATTATTTTAAGTTCATAATATTATTGGAGAAGTATTTGTAATTTCTCTTTATTGTAATTTTGAATTAAAATATTATAATCATTTTACACCCATAATATGAATGCATTATTTGCTAGTATATATATATATATATATATATATATATATATATATATATATATATATATATACCAACAAAAAATGCGTTCGCATAACAGGAGAACAAAAAAAATAAAAAGAAATTTAATAATAACATGATAGCTTATCTCTTAGAAATAAATGTAACTTTTCTCCCCTTCCTATAATATGTAACTTCCATTTCAAACATTATCTTGTTATAAGATTTTTATATACCAAACACGAGTCCCTTTAATATAATAGGTATAGAATTATTTAAAGCCTCACCTTAAATGTATTCACATTAAGAAAAAGAATGGATTTAATTAAATTTTATCCCAATTAGCATATTAAAAATGCATTTTTATAAATTACTTTAATCATGGTGAACACACTATTTGTTAATAGGGAAATCTCACCAAAGGCCCATTGAGATCTAAGATGACCTCATAAGAGCTTATGCAAACTCGCGAGCTCGTTCTCCATCTAAATTTAGGAAAAGGACTTTGGTCATATAAAGGAGGGTACAACTGAGTGGTCAAACTAAACTTATGCCCTTGCAAAGAGATCAGACTAAACAAGAGGCACTCAAAATGGCCCTAATTAGCTTGGAAATTAAGAGCTGCTAATATTACTAGACATGACCAGGTCCAATACTTAAGAGTTCAACTCTTGAATGTTTAAATTAGGACAAGGAGGTGCAAATAATTTGATTGTTACTACATAAGTAACTACCTACTATCCTACATTCCTAAGAATTAGGGAATGGTTTGGAAGGTTATTCCCCCATGTGACAAATGCACTAACCGTTAAGAGAATGATAGTTACAAGCCAACATCTATAAATGCTGCTAAATGGATTTATTGTAATTTTGCTTTGTCTGCTTTTATTTTTACTCTACCCTTACTTCAAATACTTAATAAGGTATTGGAGCATCTACATTGGAGTCGCCCCAACATCTCTTTAGCCTAACTCTTTCTTTTTGCAAGCTTTACTCATGATCTTAAGCCTAAGTCCAGCCTGCTAATTTCAACAATCGATGCTATTATTTAATTACATATATCCATATTTATGTGAAGCAATATGCCATTTAGTAAGGGTTACAATGAGTAATAAATCAAATTTTAAGAGTTGTATCGTTTTGAATAAGTTTATAAAATAACCGAAAGACATTTATTTGAAAAAAATGTACGACTGACAAAAATAACAAATTATAGATGACCAAAAAATATATTGATTATGTATAAATGGGCCAAAAGCATTAACATTGATAAACACTTTTGAAATTATACATGTGGAAAGATTTATTACACGGGTATATTTTAGTGGGAATTGTCAACACCAACATAGGATTACATAAATCAAATTGATTACGGAAAATAACAAGTCAACAAGGGAAGTAGAATCCACAGCGAAAACAAATAAAAGAAACTATGTTTTCAAGAAATCGTACTTATTCCTATTTTTAGGAAATTTAAAATTTTTATTATCTAATTTAAATGAGCATGAATATATTGATGACAAAATCAAATAAATCAAATTCAACCAATTCGGTAAAGGTGGATTTGGAAGATGTGTTTTCTTTTTTCCTTTCTTTTTTTGTTTTTCCATATTGACCTTTGATTTTCACAAGCCGTGCAAAATTTTTTAGCTTCACGACGTGCATTCTTCATACGAAAAATCATTTAAAATTGGGATATGGATTTGCGTGATAATAAGAAGAAAGAAAATTTGATCGAACAGGCTCTCATGAGTGGCATGGTTCGTCCGCCTCGATCGTCTGATCCTCTTCCACCTGTAAAATAAAAATCAAAACAATCTGTTTCAAACCATTTGACAACAAACAGCAGAGCGCCATTTTATCAAACAAACAAGGCTGTAATCAACGACCAACAATATCAAAAAGGTTGAATAACTACTGTGTCCATAGGAAAGTACCCATTTTCCTCACGTACTATAAGGCTTGTACCATCTACATATGACTTGAAGAACTCCTCGAGCTGATCCACTTTTCTTCATATATCAGCTAGTCAACACTACCATGCCAAGTAATCATGTCTGTCCATCAGTATTTAGAGGTGACAATTCGTATCGGCAAGTCAATCGTATTTTGTTTTCTATCAAATTCAGAAAAATATAAATTGAATAAAGTTGCAGGTAAGTAATTTGTTTATAATTGTGTTTGTCTGTATCAAAATCCCGTTATCGTATCATTCATTATATAATATTCAAGTTTTATCTCTATAGTGGTCCTTCTGAATTGTGTGACCTCATATTCATGTTACTGCATCATGATGAAATCGTCCGGCCTTAGGAGTCCCCATACATCACATTAATGCATGCAAGCGTGATGTATTTGGGACGAGCACCAGCAGCTTTACCCACTTGATAGATTTCACTGAGTCATCATCTCCATTGCTTCTCTGGCGCTGCCTCGCTGAATTGTTGTCATTTCGTTGTACTTTGGGGAAAATAACGTACGGTTAGAACGTTTACAAGTCACAAGTGGACTTTCGCTTGTACTTGGAAAAATTTCTCGTAGGTTGATAGTCATGCATCAAATCACCTACGAAAGGGATCATGGGTGACACCTTGGTCGCTATCAAACGGATATATATCCATGGAAATTTGGTCGAAGAAGTACTTCTACCTACTACGTACAGCTTTCTGCCACATTATTGTGTACGAAAGTTAGAAAATGGCAATGAGAATGTGCAATTTTCCTACGAGAAACTTTACCACGACACTGATATGTAGGAAGCATTATTAAAGTCCCTAACAAAAAAATAGAATTGCTTTAAGTAGAGCTTGAATTTTCAGTTTTTTAATTTTTTTATTAATAATAAACCTTAACATATTCAGTATTAATCCTCGATTAAAAAAATTGAGAAATTTCAATTCTTTTAAAAAACTTTCAAAGTCACAATCCGATCGGAGTTTAAAAAAAATAGAAATTATAATTAATTAGGTGTATTAATTACAACTTAACTACTGATTTTTTATTTCAATTTGATAAAAAATTAAACGGTTTCATATTCGAGAGCTAACTTATTAAATCCTAATAGATATCACTATCTAGTTTCTGAAATTAGATTTATTTTTCATAATAATCCTTTTTTAAATATTTTTTTAAGAAAAATAGAAACCAATAAAAAAAAACCTAAATTTTTACAAATTTTAACGTCACCTTAAAGGTACATATGTGCTCACTAGTCAATATCAAATGATCGTAGTTCTTTTTAAAAACTTTAATGAGTTGATTCTTTTTAAAAAGATAACCAGTCATATTTATGTTTTTAGATAATCCTTAAAAACCTAATTTTTATTCTCAAATTAAAAAACAAAAACCTAATTTTTGAAATGTCCCAAATTAAGATTTTTATTTTAGAGAAAACAACTAAGTGATAATTTTTTTTATTTTCAAGAAAAAACCCTAAAGATCTAAAAATGCGATTTTTATGAAATATGAAATATTCTACATGATCAATCTTTTATATAAAAAAAATACCTAAAACATAAAAAAGAGAAATTCTTAACTATATAAAAAATACTTAAATTGTAGAAAAGATGCATAACTATAAGAAAAATATCTTAATAATGAAAAAGATATCTAAACTATAGAAAAAAGCCTAACCTATAAAAGACACCTAAATCATAAAAAAAATGTCTAATTATATGAAAGATGTCTAAACCATTGAAAAGATATCTAAGCTATGAAAAAAATGCTTATAATTATGAAAAAGATCAAAAGTATGAAAAAAATGTTTAAACCATGGAAAGAAGCCTAAACTATAAAAGATATTTAACTATACGAAAAATATCTAAACCATAGAAAAAATATCTAAACTATGGAAAAGAAGTCGAAACAATAGAAAAGAAGTCGAAACTATAGAAAATAAGTCTAAACTATGGAAAAGATGTTCAGCCATACAAAAGATATCGATTAAAGATTTTTTTTTATTTTATGAAAATTTGAATAAGTGATAAAATGATTTTTTTATCTAGAAAACCCTAACATGCCTAATGCAATTTTTCTAAATTAATACAATATGTAAAGGATGAGATTTTGTAAAATGTGAGATTTTATAAAGATGTCATTTTGAAAATCTGAAATTTAAAAAAAAAATTAACTAAAATTTAACCTACCACGTGTTCACTAAATACTAACACTATAACTAACTACTACCAATTAAAGATGAGATGAAAATAAAGAAACTACCAAAAGTCTTAAAAATAACTGTGCGTAAAAATAGTGAAATAAATAAACAAATTGCATAAACTGAAATAAATAAATGAATAAAACAAATTATAAATAATGATTAAACACTACTATTATGTACCTACAAGACAAAGTACACAAAGTTGATGAAAAGGAACGGATTGAATCTTGAGTCCTATCATGCGTACAACTGTGGAATTGATCTAAACAGTGGGTTTGAGAGTGTTTTTTGCTAAATGTGGAATTAAATCCCTAGCTCGCGCTGTGCAACTCCTATGTATAAGACTCGAAAACAAATCTTTCAATTAAATCAAATCTAAATTAATAAATATCTAAAATAGATTCGAATCTTATAAATCTTGATTTTATTAGATTTAACGTCATCGTACAAAATTTTTTTTTTTTCAACAACTATTTAATTAAGATTCTATCTAATTAATTTTTTCGAATTTTTTTCTTTTTGAGTTTTTTCTTTCTAATTTTATGAAAATTTTCTATTTTTTTTTTGTCTTTTTATCATTTTTCAAATTTTTTTACTATTTTCAAAATTAGAACCATAAAAACAAATATTAAAACTACGAAGGAACAAAAATAGAGTATCTACAGCTACCTCTCTTTATAATAAAATTTGAATAAAACTTTGTCACAAAAACAATAAAGATATCATTTTTGCCTTGAAGATGACTTTGTCTTAAAAAGCACTACAATTAGCTAGTTATCTTAAGGTTGGTCCGTTGGGAATTTGGTGACAAAAACTTAAAAAGAAAGGTGGTGAGGATAACACCCCTATGAGCTGGTAAGAACCTTAAATGAATGGGTAAAGTGCTCCCTATGTTAGCTAAAACTCTAAAGAGATGTTAAAGACTTAATTGTACCCCCTATGAGATGACTAACTAAGACTGGCAAAGCACTCCTTGAGCTAGCTAAGACCCTAAAGAGATACTGACAACTTAGTAATGTTCAATTAACTAACCAAAGTAGGCCAAGCGCTCATTAAGTTGGCTAAGACCCTAAAAAGATATTAAGAACTTGGTCATGTCCCTTATGAGCTGACTAACTAAAATAAGTAAAGTACTCCTTAAGCTAGTTAAGACCCTAAAGAGATACTGATGACTTGGTCATGCCCCTTATGGGTTGACTAACTAAGGCAGGTGAAGTGCTCTTTAAGTTAGCTATAACCCTAAAGAGATGTTAAGAACTTGGTTGTATCCCCTATAGGCTGACTAACTAAGGCAGACAAAATGCTCCTTGAGTTGGCTAAAACTCTAAAGAAAAATTAAGAACTTAGTCGTGACCCTTATGGGCTAAATAACCAAAGCGAATGAAGTACTCCTTAAGCTAGCTAAGATCTTAAAGAGATATTGAGAAACTTGGTTGTATCCCTTATGAGCTAGCTAACTAAGGCAAGCGAAACGCTCCTTGAGTTAGCTAAGATCTTAAAGAGATATTCAAAAACTTGGTCTTGCCCCTTATGAGCTAACTAACTAAGGGGGGCGAAGCGCTCCTTGAGTTGACTAAGGCCCTAAAGAGATAAAAACTTGATCGTATCCCCCCATAGGCTAACTAACTAAGGTGGACAAAGCGCTCCTTGAGTTAGCTAATACCCTAAAGAGATATTGAGAAACTTGGCCGTACCCTTTATAAGTTGACTAACCAAAGCGAGCGAAGCGCTCTTTGAGTTAGCTAAGACCCTGAAGAGACATTAAGAACTTAGTCATGCCTCGTATAAGCTGACTAACTAAGGCGGGCAAAACGCTCCTTAAGTTGGTTAAGACCCTAAAGAGATATTGATGACTTGGTCGTGCCCCTTATAGGCTGACTAATTAAAGTAGGTAAAGCGCTCCTTGAACTAGCTAAAACCCTAAAGAGATATCGATGATTTAGTCGTGCCCCCTATGGGCTGACTAATCAAAGTGGGCGAAGCACTCCTTAAACTGGTTAAGACCTTAAAGAGATATTGATGATTCGTTCATGCCCCCTATGGGTTGACTAACCAAGGCAGACGAAGCGTTTCTTGAGTTAGTTAAGACCTTAAAGAGATATTGAGAAACTTGGTCATACCTCCCACAGGCTAACTCACCAAGGCAAGTGAAATGCTCCTGGAGCTGGCTAAGACCCAAAAGAGATGTTAAAGACTTGGTTGTGCCCCTTCTGGGCTGATTAACCAAGATAGGTGAAGTGCTCCTTGAGCTAGTTAAGACTCTAAAGAGATATTAATAACTTGGTCATATCTCTTATGAACTGACAAACCAAGGCTAAAGCGCTCCTTGAGCTGGCTAAGACCTCAAAAAGAATGGGCAAAACACTCCTCAAGCTGGCTAAGACCCTAAAGAGAAGTGGATCGAGATAGCGCTCTATGAGCTAACTAGAACCCTAATGAAGATATGGATTGGGACAATGCTCCATAAGTTGGCTAAAACCTTAATGAAGATATGGATCTCCATGAGCTAGCTGAAACCCTAATATGGATCGGGATAGTGTTCTATGAGTTAACTAGATCCCTGAGAAAATGGATAAAAGACAAGCACCTTACGGGCTCTCTAAAACTCTATATGACAGTTGAAAGTAAAACAGAAGAACACGACTGATTTGAAAAACCTCTTGATTTAAGAAATTTACAAAGGAGGACATTAGTAAAAACTATTTATGAACTAAAGATTTGGCTACTAGGGCTGACATAGATTTGAAAATGAATGGAAAAAACGTGTAACAAGCCTTTACTTTCTCTCTATCTTTTCCTTTCTTTTATCTTTCTTCTCTTTTCTTGAAAGTCTACTAACGGATACAAATTCTTATCTAAAAAACAAGTGTTATAACCGTCCCTTTCCTTGGTAACCATATGGGGTATCTCATATTCGTCCTGGTTTCTAACCTTAATACTGAGCTTCTTGAATAGGCCTTATATCATTTATTTCATAAGGAAAAAGTAACTTATGATTAGTTTAGTCGAAAAAGACTTTTTTGCATACCTTCGATCTAGATTTTGCTCTTGACTACTATTCCAAAAATTACAGTTCAGTTTACAAGTGATATGCTTTCATCAATCTATTAGGTCTTTTTGGATTCCACATTATGAATTAGGCTTTTAGTCAAATGATTTCAAAAGGGATCAACAAGAGGGCCTATTTTGAAAGAAATACTTTTATTCAACCCAAGTATATTAGTCAAGAACACTTAGGAAAAAAAACTAGATGTGTGCATGCTCCAATTTCAAAAATAATTTTTATTTTAAATAAATTATTCTTTAAGAGTAGAAAAGCTATGAGTAAAGAGGTATTGTAGGTAGGGAGGTCTTATGTTTAAGATTCAAGTGGATAGAAAGGTTTTGTTTTCGTGACTTGGAGTGTGATTCCAAAGTGGATATGGGGTTTTTAGTTTGTGGTTGAGAATGTGGTTATAAATTGAATAAGGGGTTTTATGTTTTTGGTTAGGAATGTGATTCAGGACCTTATGTTTTTAAAGCAGCTTAAGCTTTTGGGCCTTCTTTGATTAGGGCTTTTCTCGAACCCAATATTTAGGTCGTTCTTCTTTCTTTCTTTTGGTTTTTTTTTTTCCTTTTCTTTTCTTTCTTCTTTTCTTTTTTTTTTTTTAACTTTGTCCCATTATTCCTTGCTTTTTTTTCTTTCTCCTTAAAAGTAGTTATCACTTTTGTCAAGTCTTTGTCAATAGATGACTCAAGGCCCTAAATTTATGGGTTTCAAGTGTATGGGCTCAAGTAAAGTATGTGTGGTCTTGAGGTAAACAAGCATTAGCTCTTCTTCAAAGGGAACAACTTATCAAAAACAAAAGTTAGCCTCGAACTGTTGTTACTAAGGTAAGTACAAACCAGTTTTATCCTTCTCTCATAATCAATAACCCTAACCTCTAAATTGCCCTACTATGGGGTGGTTCTTACTAGGGTTTACATTTAAAAGGACTCCAAATCTACTCAATGGGGTTAACAAAAGATAATTGTGTTTAAAATTTGAAAATGAATGCCTAACTTCATTTCGGTCTGCGTATCAAATTCAAACTGGACCTCTTTTAAGGAATGAGTCCAAAATATCCTTACTATGATATCTCTCATCTCTCCAAGTGTTTAAAGGTTAGTGTATAGGATAAAGCTCGCCTCTTTTCATTTTAAACTTTTTTTAAAAGTGAATTACTGATTCCCTATGTAGGGATTTGATTGACTTTAGGGTAGACATTGACCTTACTCCTCAATTCTTTGAAACATGCCATAAGTTATGAAATAAGAACTTTCACTCTATTTGAGTTCAAAATAAAATTTCAAAGACCAAAAGGCCCATAATTTTCGTGCTCTCCTTTAAATTGCCATAGACTCATAAGTCTTAATTCCCTTTGGCTTCCATATGTAATTTCGGGTTTGGTTCTTTAAAGTTCAAATGGGTCGACATTGATGACTTTTGAAGTGGAAGGGACTATGAATTGCTCTTTTTGTTTGTGTTGGGGATCAAGCCTAGGATAATATTTCATGGTCTTGCGCTTTGACTTGGTTCGTGTTTAGACTAGATGGATAATAGGCTTTGAGTTGATTCAATTGCTCTTTTTGTTTATGTTGGGGATCAAGCCTAGGATAATATTTCATGGTCTCGCGCTTTGACTTGGTTCGAGTTTGGACTAGATGGATAATAGGCTTTGAGTTGATTCAACCATCTTAATAGGCTAAGGTTTTGTGTTTGGTTGGCTACTTGAATAGGCCATGTATTAAGATTAGCTACCTTAATGGGCCAAGTGTTTGTATTTATCCCAAGCTCCATAAGGATTTGTAATTGTTAGCAACTTTCTTTTTTTGTCTTTTCTTTTTTATTTTTTATTTCTTTTTTTTAGAGAGAGAGAGAGAGAGAGAAAAAGTTAGGGCTTTTATGTTATAGAGACCAAATGATCAAATTGTAAATAGGGAATTGCTTTCTTAGGATTCTATACTCAGGCCTATAGAATTTATTTACATATAGAATAACACTATTGAAAGTTTATTTACAAAAGAAGAATACTAAAGAACAAAGAATAAAAGCCTAAAAAGAGAAAATATCTAAATCCTATTTATTCTAAATGAGAAAAACTATTTACAAAGTGTTAAACTATCCAAAAGAATTAATATTTCTAGTCAGTAGAATACTAGGTAAAATAGTAACTACCTAAAATTACTTTACAGGTTTGATTCTTTTTGTTTTGTTGTTCTGTTTCTTTTTTTATTTTTTATCATTTACTTTGTGAAGGTTGGGTATAACTAATCTGGGTCCAAACAAAAAGCAATAAATTCAAGCTCCTATAGATGTATTAAGGCCCATAGTAAGGTAATATTGACATGGCTCTTCTGTAAGGATAGGATAAGCCCAATCTTATTCTTAATAAACTCTTACCTATCTCAACTGAAAAGTTGAAATCACATCTAGAGTAATTTTTTTAGCCCGATGAGGTATGTGGACATAGATTTGTTCAAAAGCCACTTAACTTGATTTGTCTACTCCTATCCAAAATATTAAAAATTACAATCAAAGCCTATCCTAAACTTTACGTAAAATTATTACAGGAAAATATTACAATGGACAACTACCCTTATCCATTTAGGTTTGCCACATTATGGACTCATGAATTTTTTGAAAAAGGTTTTCATGTATACAAAGGATAGGTTCTAAAGGTTATTAAGTTCTACGATCACCGCGGTTTTCAAAATAACGGTTTTATAGTTATATTTGAACTTGAGTGGGGTAGCTTAATTAGCCCCGGAAAGTGGTTACCCCATAACATCCCATGCTTGTACAATGGTCCTCCTCTTAAGATCCTAAGATAGCCTAATTCTGATTGTAGCTACCATGTATTTATGATATGGAAAAACAAAATAAAATGAAATAAAAGCCCAAAGTGACCCCCTTAGGTAAGCAGCAACAACAAATGTTAGTGTACAAAAAAATAAAAATGAAATAAAATAACGAATCAACTCAAGTACATAATAATTTTTAAATAATAATCCGAACTTCGGAAAATTCTAGGAGCTAGCCCTCTTGATGGTATCCTTAGTAGAGTCGCCAAACTGTTAAGCCCAAATTTTTTATTTTCTTATTTTTAATTTGATTTCCTAAATTCTGATTGATATTAAATCCTAACCCATTCAATATTAATCCTCGACTAGACAAATAGGAAAATTTCGATTCTTTTATAAAACTTTTGGAGTCGCTACCTAATCGAAGTTGGGAAAAAAAGAAATTGTAATTAATTGGGTGGATTGACTACGATTTGGCTATTGGCCTTTGATTTTAATTTGATAAAAAACCAGGGGGTTTCAAATTTGAGAGCTAACCTATTAAACCCTAACGAGTACCATTATCTATTTTTTGAAATTGGGTTTATTTTTCACAATTGTCCCTTTTTAAATATTTTTTAAGAAAGATAAAAACCAATAAAAAAATCAAAGTCTCTACAGATTTTAATGTTCAATTGAAGGTGTCTACATACCAACTCAAACGACCATAGTTCTTTCCAAAAACTTTAATAGGTTGGTTCTTTTTAAAAAGATAATTAATCATATTTACAGTTTTATTAACCGTTTTATTTTTATAAAGAAAAATCCCTAAAAGCCTAATTTTTATTCCCAATTTAAAAATAAACCCTAAAAACTTAATTTTGAAAAATCCCAAAATAAGATTAATATTTAAAAAAAGACAACTTAGTGATAAATTTTTTCATTTTCAAGAAAAAAACCCTAAAGTCCTAAAAATGCGATTTTTACAAAATATGCAATATTATACATGATGAATCTTTTATATAGAAAAGATGCCTAAAACAAAAAAAAGAAAAATTCCTAACTATAAAAAAAATACCTAAATTGTAGAAAAGATGCATAACTATACGAAAGATATCCTAATTATAGAAAAGATATCTAAACCATGGAAAAAAGTCTAAACTATAAAAGTACTTAAATTATGGAAAAAATGCCTAACTATATGAAAAGTGTCTAAACTATGAAAAAGATGTTTAAACCATAGAAAAGAAGTCTAAATTATAGAAAAGAGGTCTAAACTATGAAAAAAATGTTTAATTATACGAAAGATATCATAATTATGAAAAAAATGTTTAAATCATGGAAAAAAGCCTAAACTATAAAAGATGCTTAAATCATAGAAAAGATTCCTAACTATACGAAATATATCTAAACCATAAAAAAGATATCTAAACCATGGAAAATATATCAAAACCATATTAAAAAAGTTTAAATTATAAAAAAGATATTTAAACCATGGAAAGGATATCTAAATCATGGAAAAGAGGCATAAACTATAGAAAAGATGTCCAGCCATAAAAAAGATGTCAATTAAAGTTTTTTTTTTTTATTTTATGAAAATCTGAATAAGTGATAAAATGATTTTTTTATCTAGAAAATCTTGACATGCCTAATGCAGTTTTTCTAAATTAATACAATATACAAAGGATGAGATTTTGTAAAATATGACATTTTATAAAGATGTCATTTTGAAAATATGAAATCTAAAAAAAATTTAACCTAGCAATTAAAGACGTGATGAAAATAAAGAAGTTAGTAAAAATCTTAAAAATAACTGTAGATAAAAATAGTGAAATAAATAAACAAATTGCACTAACTGAAACGAAAAAAATAAATAAATAAAATAAACTATAGATAATAATTAAAATCTACTATTATGTACCTATAAGACAAAGCACATAAAGCTAATGAAAAAGGAATAGATCAGATCTCGAGTCCTATTGTACGCACAACTGTAGAATTGATCTGAATAGTGGGTTTGAGAGTGCTTTTTGCTAAATATGGAATTGAATCCCTAGCTTATGTTGCCTGACCTCTATGTATAAGACTCGAAAACGGATCAAATCAAATCTGAATTGTTAAAGATCCAAAATAGATTTGAATATTACAAATCTTGATTTTATTGGATTTAACGTCATCTTATCGGATTTTTTTTTTCAACAACTATTTAATCAAGATTCTATCTAATTAATCTTTTTGAATTTTTTTCTTTTTTAGTTTTTTTTTTCTTTTTATGAAAATTTTCTATTTTTTTTATTTTTATTATTTTTTAAATTAGGATCCTAAAAACAAAGATAAAAACTATGAATGGGCAAAAATGGGATATTTACACTTTACAATATATATGTATGCTAACCAATGTCACATCCATGTTATAGGTGATAAAAAATAATAAATAGTTGAGTAAAATAATTTGCTAAAAAAAAGTAAAATAAATCATTCACATATAAAATGCTTGTAAAAATAATTTTTTTCCCTTTTTCTTTTTCATAAAGATTGGGAATATGTATTAATTGATGATTGGGTTGTATTTAGTATCAATTATTATGAAAAGTTTATGAAAGCATCTTATAAATACATGGTTTTGCTTAATATAATAAATAATAAATAGATAATAAAGTTTTAAGTGACTATGATTATATATGATTTTAAATATAAATGAAAGTTGAAAGTTATGTAGGATATGTATAAGATGTAAGAGTGAGATTGGTGTTGGAAGTGGAAGAGTAGGGATGACCATGATTTAGGCTATAATGGAAATGGAGAGAGAGATAAAATGAGAAATTATAGAAAATGCTAAATTTACTCATATTATAATATATTTATAGTATTTTTAATATTGATTTTTTTGTTATATAATATTGAATTAGAGGTCTAAATAATAATTTTATAGAGAGCGATTACTTAAGGTCTTTTTAGTTTTAATAATATAGATAATTAAAACCAAAAGGCTTTTTTAACTATCAATAACTATCAATTTGGTCACCAATATCCCTTCGAAATCAACTCTCCTACATTCCACGTTCAAGAAAGATTTCAAAAGTTTAAATACTCTTTAAATCATTTAGAAACTAATTGATCATTTTCCTCCGTCAACTATCGTAAAAAATTAATGCCAAGTTGAGTAACCATTCACATGCATTTGAAAATGATAAATTAGAACGATTAAGAACTAATAATTGGTCCTAGACAATCTAATATTCAATATATTTGAATCTTTTGATATTCAATATGTTTGATGTTTTGGTTTGTTGTTGTTTTCCTTCAATGTCGATTCTTTAGTATTAGGAGTTTTACCAATAAAGTTATGTACAATATGATAAACAACATATTTACTAGAGAATATCAATTTATATCGTGATACTTTATGCTATGAATCAAGTTCCTTAATTAGTATTTCCTTCCAAGGAAATAACAACATTTTTTATAAAACAACTTGATTGCGAATAGGATAATTTTATGTACTATTAAAAAAAAGGCTACATTTATAATCTATAATATTTAAAGTAAAGTCTTTTTTTAACTATCAATTTAGTGTCCTTATCCAATAATTTAAAAATAGTAAAAAAGCTATACATAAAAAGAGGCAATAGGAGAGAAGGAGATAACTACCTTATAATTGTTGTATAGGTTTGAAATTTTTAAGTATTTACTTTGCATTCCATGATTTAAATGAGTCTTGTCATGTACTAGTTATGAAATCATATAATTACAATATTGATTAAAGGTTAAACAAAAATTGTTCTAGAGAAACCGTATCAAATCAAGTAAGACCTCTAGAGGAATTCAGTATTTATAGGCTACAACAAATAGTAAATAAAAAAAAAAGAAGAAAAATTTGTATAAAATTGTAGCAAGTCCAAAGGATTGATTTTCTATGTCTCCCATATGAAAGATTACGAATTTTGATTCAATAGCTTTCCCTTCAAGTATGACGTATCCTATCTTGAATTCGAGAATAGTTGTTTTAGACAGTGTAACACCTCAAAACCGAGGATGTCACAAACTGCTACTTGTCCTTAGTTACTAATGACATGTTAGGCATAATATCCAACCAAAAACTCCAAATGATACTATAAAAGTCTCCAAACAATCTTATACAATTAAATCTCCAAATAATAATAGAATAACTTCTAGTTAAGAAATATTAATGTCCAATCAGTTATCATTATTACATAAGACTAAATAATCTTATTATTTAATTTCTTAAGATATTCTTTAATACCATACGTAGTCCTCATTCTTTCCATTCCCAAGGTAGTAATAATTAGCTCCATAAGTTATTGAAGTCAAGTAGTATAACTGTAGATCTTGCAACTGAAAATATAATAAGGTGAGCTGAAGCCTAATATACAACACACAACCACATGCACGTGACAAAACAATGCATAATCACGTACATAGAAGTGCAAAACAAGTAAATCACATTATTCATTCATTTATCTTTGCTTTTAGGTCAGTTACACAAATACACAATAATGGTCCTCACAACTAGATCACATCATAATTCGTATCACAACTTAGCGTTTAGGCGTATCTCTTCGAGCCCCTCTACAACCTAACATTGGGCATGCCACTTTAGGCTTCTCTACAACAACTTAAATCTATTCTAGATCATTTTCAAGTAAGACTCCACTAAGGACAATATATCGCAAAAATCATCAAGGTTGCCTCCTAAGGATCTACCACTCCAGGCCCCTAGGACGAGCCAAACACAAGCAATAAAAGGATACATAAGCTAGATATATATTTAATTCATTTTGATTTTTGCTATCCTAACACTCATATACAACAAACAAGTGTCACATACCTAGATGTTTGAAATCCGTTATCGACGAACCAAGCCTAGTTTTAGCTTATAGAAACATTAGATCCTCATTCAACTTTAAATATTGAATAAACGGTTTCTTCTAGTTAATACTCATTTTTACATCATTTAAATCTCCTTAAATTCACTTAATGATGCATTAAAGAGGTTTACTTTATATGTAACAAATGAATAAAACAAAAAGAAAAGGAAAAACTCAACTTGTTGGAGTAAAGCTTATGATATGGTCAGGGACACAATCGTGCCTTTTTGGCCGTGTAACTTACTGTGTGACACTTCATTACTGCAAGGGATACGACCAGAGATATGATCAAGGATACGGTCATGTCTTTCTATTGTGTAACTTTCTGGTCTACATGTCTACACTACCTACTACAAGAGATACGACTAGGGATATAGTTATGTCTTTTGGTCGTGTAATTTTCTAGTCTATCTATCCACATCACCTACTCTAAGAGACACAACAAGGGACATGGTTGTCTTTCGATGGTATCAATTTCTGGTTGAACTTTTTTTTTTTCTTTTTTCTCTTTCGACTAAAACATTTCTAAACCTATTTTATCCTTCAACATCTCAACACATGGATCAAATCACCCTTGAATTTATAAAAAAAAAAACTCAACTCCACAACATAATCTCATCAACAACACTACTTACCTTTCACATATCTAACACTTGTTTCAAATCAATACTACCAAATAAATTTTGTCACCATATTATTTAACTAACAAACATCTCCTAAACTTGTTAAAAGAATAAGCATACTAGAGATTCTACAAAACACAAGGCGATCTTTTAAGGTTCCTTATTTTTCCTTAATCCTAAAAAATTAACATAAAATTTCTTAATCTCCATAAAGAAACCTTGAATTCCACAAATCAAATCTTTACTTACCAATATCCTTTTAAGGTTGCATAAACTTTATGCTCCCCTTCTTCACACAACTACTATTAATTTACCATAAAAAGAAATCTCACATTAATCCAAAATTTTCTCAATAAAAAGAAAAACGGTGGAATTCCTCCTTACCTTGAGGGTTTCCAAAGTTTACAAGAAGAGAGTCATATCCTATAGTGCACAATGAGTCAATTTGTGCACTAGCTAAGTTAAGACTAGGTTAAGATCTCCTTACAATACCATTAATACCCTTTATTAAACCACTACTTAAGACCTTAATACCCCTTGCTCAAAACCTAATTACCTTTAATTTTATGATGACTCTTATTAATTAATTACTCGCTTTTTTTGTTTTCGGGTATTAGATTCTCTACTCCTTCAAAGAACTTTCATCCTCGAAAGTTCCTTGAACATTAAGGCAACCTTAGAGACTTATTCCCAGAATTTTCTTTGACTTTGAGGTAAGTTGCTCTCTTGAGCCTTACTTATTTATTATTTCTCCTCCTTAAGATCACCTTTACATATTTGACTATCTATCTCGTTATATGATCATTCTTAAAATTGTTATCTATTATCCATAAAATCACCTATTATTGTCATAAATCTTCAATTACTTAAGGTCTCTTCTTTAGCTCATCTTCCATTATGCTACTCTTATTATAATTTAACCATGAAATTTTGATCATTTTTCCCTTTAACTTGTCTCCATTATTATGGCTCTACATGACTTGATCATTAGCTCACTTTGATTCAAAGAACTTAAGCTTACTTGGATTACTTTCCTAATAACATCAGAATATAACTAGTTTCTCCTGAAAAGTAATATTTCTCTTTAAATCAATTTTTAACAACTAAACTCCTTTTATTTATTTAAGAGCTCCAAATTTACTAGCTTGGAAAATCTATTATCACTTCCTAAATAACCTCTTATTCATTCTGTTACTCCTCTACACCTTAAAATATAAATAAATTTATCTTCTTCAAATTTTCTTTAATATCCACGATTCCACCTAAATACCCAACTCTCTATCCTTCTAACTTCAACATAAACTTCAATCCCAATCACTAAATTACTTAGGTCCTTTTAGCTTCACAATAATTTCCTTCCACTTATCTTATGTTATCTTTCCATTACTCCCCTCCCTATTGATCAGGTTGTGCTAAATTCACGTCATAACTCAATAAATTTTGTAACATCTTAGAAATCAATAAATTCAACTTGAACCCTATATTTTCTTCTTTTCTCTCTTTTATATTTAAATATTCTCTTCATCCTACCTTCTTGTATCATCTACTTCCTATTTATTAATCATTTAATTATAATACTATTGGCACTAGATGAATAACCACAACATTAACAATAGGAGCCACACTAAAACGTCTTTTATAACCTCATTTCCATCACCATTCTATAACTCCCAACAAATTAAAGACTTAATCAAACAACAAGAGTCCCTAACTTTTAGATCTTATAATCTTTGAAAAATTCTATGACTTTACGGAAAAATGTTTACGTTTCTAAAGTTTGTTAAAATTCTTCTCTCCACTAACCATCCTCAACCATCTATTTCAAGAGTTCTCACTATTTGACATTTATACTACTACTACCATAATTTAATCTCGAGTTGCTCATTCTCTCATGACTTATGTCAAGCTCAAGCTATTAGATTAAAGGGGATACGCTTTTGGTGTACATATGTTTGATTGATTTTACCATATTACTATAATTATTATGATCATAGATAATAATGCAATTGAAATATTTGATGCGCTTGTAGTTGTTTAATTGAGTTTTAAAGAATTTTGTTCAAATTTTTGCCATACTTCATTGCTTCTTGCATCACTATAATTATTGTTGCTTGTTGTTACCATTATTAAATTTATAGATCCGTTTTATTCCTTCCCAAGATTTTGTTGTAGATTAATTATTCAATAGTTATCAATTGAATACTTTTATACTTTTGTTGCCTTTAGTTAATGTTGAGTAGTTTACATACGAAGCATCTCAATACACACATACATAGGTATTGGCCAACGAGTAATAAGACATGATTTAACTCAACCAAGACATGACCGATAACACAACTTGACTTGTACAATAAACACGACACGACAAGACGATACTATTGACGACACCTGACATATTTAACATGACTTGGACAATCACAAGATAGAAAAGAAACTCGTTAACCTCATTGCATGCACACATGTATTAATGTACAAATGAAACATCCCGTTAAACTCTATTATTATCATTATTAATTAAAATTCAATGAACTCTTTGTTATCGTTGCGTTATTGCTCACCGTGGACGGTCTAGTGAGACAGCTTTACTATTATTATTGGTATTGTTGTTATTGTTAAGGTGCTTAATTATTATTATTAGTATCGATAATATTGTTATTATTATTGTTAGCTATTTGTGTTCTTGTAATGTCTCCATTCATATGAAATGTGGTTAAAATGTACTTTATATTTATTCAAAGAAATTATAATAGATTTTTGGGTGACTAGTTTACAATTCTAATTCTTTATTTTGCACCTTTCCAATCAATACAATTGGTCATTTCTTATTTTTTAATTGCTAATTAGTAGCTTCTTAATTTGCCCTATATTGGTCATCTAAGAAAAATTGACATGTATTTATGAATACGCAAATATTCTTATAATATTTAAATATATTTTTACTATATTTACTACTTTGACAATTTAATCTTTCCATACAGTCATTTAGTAGTGTTTTGTCTATTATATTTTCTTCTAAAAAAAAAAATACTTTTGTTTTTTACTTTTATACTTATACTATTAATTAGAGCTATTTATAATCATTTTGTATTTTCTCCTTTCCTAAATATCTTATTAATTCCATGTTTTATTACATATTATTCAAAGTTAGTTTTATAAAGGTTTATGAATTTACATGGATTTTAATGGCACAATCATCAGCTACTATTTATTACATTATCATCAATATTGTTCCTTCTTTTATTCTCTATTCAAAATTACAGGTGGACTTAATACGTTTTTATAACTATAAATTCTATAATCATAAGACATATTACTTATAGCATGTATCCCTCCAAGCCATTTAACAATAAACATTTTACCTTAATTGTATATTTTTTATATAGTAAAGGTTCCTATCTTTTACTATACGATCTTATTTCTTTTTACTATATATTTCTACTCTCAAGTATTATACTTATATCTTTTTAACCTCTTAAACATAACTAGATAATGATATAGGCATCTATTGTTCTCAAATAGTTAAATGAAATCTCCAAAATAGACAAATAACTCTAAAATAAATAATGACATCAAATCATATAACTTCATATAACTGCAAATTCAAAGTATAAATTTCCTCTTAAGGTCAAACCTAGCTCATATTCTACCCCTCTCATCATTAAACCATCCTATTGATTTATTGCTTATTATTTCTTTTCTTTTTCCTAAGAATTCAAACCTTGACTCTAATACTACTTTATCTATAATGCCCCAAAATCGAGGACATCACAAATTGCTACATCTCCCTAGTCACTAATGACACATTAGGCATAACGTCCGACTAAAAACTCCAAATAATACTATAAAAGTCTCCAAACAATCTTATACAATTAAATCTCCAAATAATGCTACAATAACTTTTAGTTAAGAAATATTAATGTCCAATCAATTATCATTATTATATAAGACTAAATAATTTTATCATTTAATTTCTTAAGATATTCTTCAATACCATACGTAATCCTTACTCTTCCTATTCTTAAGGCAATAACAATTAGCTCTAAAAGCTATTGAAGTCAAGCAGTACAATTGTAGATCTTGCAACTGAAAATATAATAAAGTGAGTTGAATCCCAATATGCAACACACAATCACATGTGCATGATCAAACAATCCATAATCACATGCATAGAAATGCAAAACAAGTAAACCACGCAATTTATTCATTTATCTTTGCTTTTAGGTCAATTACACAAACATACAATAATGGTCCTCACAACTAGATCACATCACAATTCGTATCACTTAACATTGGGCATGCTACTTCGAGCCTCTCTACAATAACCTAGATCTATTCTAGATTATTTCTAAGTGAGACCTTACTAAGGACAACATGTCGTAAAGATCATCGAGGTTGCCCCCTAAGGATCTGCTACTCTGGACCCTTAGGATGAGCCAAACATAAGCAATAAAAGGATACGTAAGTTAGATATACATTTAATTCATTTTGATTTTTGCTATCCTAACACTCACATATGACAAACAAGTGTCACGTACCTAGATGTTTAAAATCCATTACTGATGAACCAAGCCTAGCTTTAGCTTGTAGAAACAATAGATTCTCCTTCAATTTCTTTAAATATTGAATAAACCATTTCTCTTAGTTAATACTCACTTTTACATCATTTAAATCTCTTTAAATTCACTTAATGATATATTAAAGGGGTTTGCTTTAGATATAACAAATGAATAAAACAAAAAATAAAAAGAGAGAAAAAACTCAACTTATTGGAGAAAAGTTTACAACACGGTTAAGGACACAATCGTACCTTTTTGGCCGTGTAACTTACTGTGTTACACTTTATTACTGCAAGGGATACGACTAGGGACATGGTTATGTCTTTCAATTGTGTAACTTTCTGGTCTACATGTCTATGCCGCCTACTGCAAGAGATACGATTAGGGATACAGTCATGTCTTTCGGTCATGTAATTTTTTACTTTATTTGCCCACATCACCTACCACAAGGGACACAACTAGGAATATGATCGTGTCTTTCAGTTGAATCACTTTCTAGAGGAACTTTATTCTTTTTTTTTTCTTTTCTCTTTCACCTAAAACATTTCCAAACCTATTTTATCCTCCATCATCTCAACACATGGATCAAATCACCCTTGAATTTATAAAAAAAAAAAAAAAAAAACTCAACTCCACAACATAATCTCATCAACAACACCACTTACCTTTCATATCTCTAACTCTTGTTTCAAATCAACACTACCAAATAAATTCTATTACTGCATTATTTAACTAACAAACATCTCCTAAACTTGTTAAAATAATAAGGATAATAGAGATTCTATGGAGCATAAGATACATGCCTTAATTTCGGCGATCTTTTAGGGTTTCTTATTTTTCCTCAACTGACCATGCAAAATCCTAAAAAATCAACATAAAATTTCTTAACCTTCATAAAGAAATCTCAAATTCCACAAATTGATTCTTCACTTACTAATATCCTTTGAGGCTTGTATAAACTTTATGTTTCCCTTCTTTATGCGACTACTATTACTTTACCATAAAAAGAAATCTCACATTAATCCAAAATTTTCTCTCTTTAATAAAAAGAAAAACAATGGAATTCTCCCTAACCTTGAGGGTTTCTAGAGTTTACAAGAAGAGAGTCCTATCCTATAGTGCATAATGAGTCAATTTGTATACTAACTAGGTTAAAACTAGGTTAAGATCTCCTTACAATATTGTTAATACTTTTCATTAAACCATGACTTAAGACCTTAATACCCTTTACTCAAAATTTAATTACCTTTTATTTTATCATGACTTTTATCAATTAATTACTCCCTTTTTTTTCTCGGGTATTACCGAAAGCATATCAAATCTAAAAATGGTACAAGTTATTTTAATGAGACATGAACTATATCATAAAAAAAGATTCATTTTATTTTAGATATCCTTTATAGAAAATATTAAGTTTTACAATATAGAAGTATTATTTTCAATCCAAAAATTTGGATCATATTGCTTAAATTTGGTACAACTAATTCATGTGCTTGAAGTATTTCAAAAAATTTCCTAATATATTATGAAAATGTAGAATATATATTCTTGGACAAATTACTTAGACTAGTCCTAAAAAACTTTTACAATTGTGAGGATACCTCTAACTATGGAATTAAGCAATTTTCCAAAAAAGGGGAATAAAATGTATTGGGCCTACTTTTTTTTTTCCCTTATGTTATGTAAGTGTTGATGGGTTGTTTTGGTAAATGTATATATTTTAATTTAAGGGAAAAAATCCCCATCATTTAATTTCCTAAATGGCAAACCATTCCTACTAAATAAATAATAAACCTAAACCAGTCCACATCCTATCTAAATCCTATAAACCAAAATTTGGGTTCATCAAAAGATACAAGATAAGGAAATCCCTTTATCTCCTTTAATTTTTCTTTTAGCTTCTAATATCCTTTCTGGGCAAATTGTGGGAGCAACTTTTACTAATACAATCAGAGGGAAGAAAATAAGAAGAAACTATCCTATACATATCTTTTGTAGATGACTCTTTATTCTTTATTAAAGCTAATAAATCAAACTTTGCCAATTAAAGGTCTATTCTTGAATCTTGTTATAGTCGTAGGTCAAGCTATAAGGTACAAGAAGTCATCCATAATTTTCAATTGTAATACTATAGTTGATAATTACGTTCAACTTAGTAGAATCTTGGATATTTAGCCTTCATATAATCTAAGAAATTATCTACGCATTCTTATGGTTTGGAGTAGGTCAAGTAATATTGTTCTCAAGCTTGTTAAACAGAGTCTTAAACATATTTCAAATGCAGAAAAGACCTTTATTATCTCGTTAGTAAAGAGGTAACAATTAAGGCTGTGGCCTATGCTTATACCATATTGTATTTAATGTTTATGCCATGCTCGAAGATGAATTCATAATAATCCTACTTTGTAAACCATTCCAAGATAAAAATTAACCTCATAAGCGCTATCATAAACTTAGTCTAGATAGGCATTCTGGATAAAACTACTTTAAGGCATTCAATTCAAGACATATTCATATATAAATACTTGTAGCATAGTTCATTAGCTTATACATGTACCAAAAAATATTTACAAAAGATCCATACAAAGTGTTGGAAGTACTATCAATTTTGTTATATTACAAAAACTTGTATCAAATTAAGTCACCTAAGGTAGCCTAACTAATACACAAATGACAAAAGAAAGTATAAAAGAAAAGCAAAAGTCTAACTATAACTCCATTTATCCTCATTCCCCAACCTGTTAGCTACTAACATGGGGATATATATACTATTACATCTGTATTATGCATTTGCAAAGGAATCTATAGAGGTTTGAGCAACTAATGCTCAGTAAAGGGGATAGAGACAAAAGGGTATACAACATATATTACAAGTAAGGTTAGTGCAATAGAATAAATGCCATCTGTAAAAAATTACTAGGCTTGTCATGAAACTAAAGAAATTAAGCCAACATTAATGAAGAACTCTATAATTTCTGCTGCATTACAAATGCTATATAGAGAAGGAAGCTGTGCAAATAAGAAAAATGGAATTCTTCACTTGTATTGTTAGTTACAATCAATATTTATATAGATAAGAAAAAAACAATTCATGCGTGTAGAAATGCACATGGAAAATATAACTAACAAACTCAACTAACAACTAACTAACTAAGTAACTAATATCAATAACTAACATCAGGTGCTATATACAAGATAGTCAACTCCCATACCCCCTTAGGTAGAGAACTAGACCTAATTTGGAACAAAAAATGTACAATTGTGATTCACGAAGGGCCTTAGTGAGTAGATCTACAATTTGAGTATGAGAAGGTATATAAACAATGCGCAAGAAGCCACTGGAAACATGATCTCTAGTAAAATGAATATCAATATCAATATGCTTAGTCCGAGCATAGAAGTAAGGATTTTAGGCAATTAATTAGGCTAATCGGTTAGTTGTAAAAAGTGTAACAAGAAGAGAAACATCAAGGTGAAAATCCTTCATTAAGTAAGAGAGCCACAATAATTCTTTTGTTAATGATGCCATGCTACGATATTTTGCTTTAGCAAAAGATGTAGACATTGTAGGCTATTTCTTAGTTTTCTAAGAGATAAGAGATGAACCAAGATAGATACAAAAACTAGAAAGAGACTTCTGATCAACACTAGAACCCCAATCTGAATCTATAAAACCCAACAAAGTAATAGCTAAAGAAGAGGAATAAAGCAAACCATGATCAAAAGTCCCTTTTAAGTATTTTAAGACATGAATTGCAGCCTGATAGTAAGAAGTCATAGGAGAAGCTACAAATTGACTAAGTTGTTGGACTACATAAGAAATATTCGATAGTGTAATGGTTAGATATAATAATCGCCCAACAATCCGCCAATATGAAGAAGTATCAAAGAGAATGTTCCTTGTAGCATGATTAAGTCACAAGCCCTATACAAAAGGCACCTTGACAGGTTTTATAGCAGTTAAACCAACATTCGTAAGAATATCAAGTAAATATTTTCACTAATTAAGCATGAAACCTGCAGCTGTTCAACACACTTCAATCCTTAAGAAAAATTGAACTTCACCCAAATTCTTAATTGTAAAACCAGCATTAAGAGACCTTTTAATAGCAGTTATGGCATCAAGAGAATTTCTTGCCACTAAAACATCATCGGCATAGACAACAATAGTTAGAAATTTAGCACCATGCTTTTTAGTAAAAAGACAGCAATCGTTTTTCGATTGAACAAAACTAAGGGAAGAAATAAAAGTACTAAACTCTTGATTCCACTATTGAAAGCCCTGCTTCAACCCATATAAAGAACATATTAATTTACAAACATAACCTGGAGGAGTAGAAGAATAGCCATGAGTCAGTTCCATATAAATCTCTTCATCTAAATATCTATGAAGAAAGGCATTGTTAATGTCTAATTGATACACATGCCACTTTTGAACAGCAAAAATAGCTAACAACATCCTCACTGTGGTAAGTTCAGCTACAGGAGAAAAGGTGTGCACAAAATCAACAACTTTAATCTAATTATACCCTTTTGCAACTAGCCATGCCTTAAACTACTCTATAAATCCATCCGATTTATATTTCACTTTATATACCCACTTACATCCTATTAGCTTTTCACCTAGAGGAAAGGAACCATATCCTAAGTATGATTAGCCTCTAAAGCCAACAACTCCTTATTCATAGCATCAATCCACCGTGGATCATTCTTTGCTTGATGATAAGTGGAGGGTTCATGGATGGCTAATACATGAGCAAGAGATGCAACATAATCTTTGGGATAATGATTAAGAGTGTTAGTATTTAAGAGGGAATATAAAGGTATGGGACTACTTACTTGAGCTAAAGTACCATGGTGAACTTGACGAACATAATCATCGAGCCAAGAAGGAGGTTTCTTGACACAGTCAGACCTTCAAACAATAGGGGAGGTAGATTGTGTTTTAGAAGGACTAGAAGCAAGTGGAAAGGATACAATAGTAGAAGAATCATATGAAACTAACTTAAGGGAATGAGGTGTGTGAAGAAGGTAGAATTGGTAGATAACTCTCTTCATCAGATGATACAGGAATAATAGAAGGGAAAAACAATGATTCTATATTTGAAAACTCAATTACCTAAAAAGAAAAGATACTCTCAACAAACACATCTCTACTAACAAAAGTTTATGATTCAGCAAATCATATACTTTGTAGCCCTTCTGAATGGATGAGTACCCTAGAAAAACACAATGTTGACCTATAGCATTCATCTTATCAATACATCTATCAACCATGGTTGCATAACAAAGATAACCTATAGTCTTGAGATCCGAATATTAAGGGGCGTTATGAAACAATATCTCATATGGACTCTTCTAATTTAGTCTTTTCATGGGCATTCTATTGACAAGACTAATAGCAGCTAAAACACACTCCTCAAAAACTTTTAGGTAAATTTGCATGAATTCTAATGGCATGAGCAGTTTCAAGAAAATGCCTATGCTTACGCTCAATAACTCCATTTTGTTGAGGTATGTAATTGGTGTTTCTTTAATGAATGATCCCTTTAGATGAAAAAAGTTGTTGACACTCACGTGCAAGGAGTTCACTCCCATTATCACTTCTCACATATTTAGGAGTAATACAAAAATGGTTGTGAACATAAGTAAGAAACAAAATGAGATATTATAGTGTTTGGTGTTTGTTTTGAAGGAGATATGTCCATGTACTTCGACTCTTATCATCTACAATGGTAAGGAAATATTTTTCTCTTGAAATGGATGGAACACCATATGGTCCCCATAAGTCAACATGCAACAGCTCAAAAATATTCATAGCAACTATTGTACTTAAAGGAAATGGTAAAATGTAGGATTTCGCTAAGCAACATGAATCACAAACTATTTTGCTATCTATAAAAACATTACAACCAAGAATGTGTTTCATCTTGGACAAAGATACATGTCCCAAATGATTATGCAAAAGCTCCAAAGATCTTTTATTGGATACATGAGAAACAATGTGACAAGAAGAAATAGAAGCAACATCATGTTCATGACAAGATTGTGGTTTTAGAATATAAAGTCCACCTAAGGCATCAGCTGTAGCAAGTATCCTTTTAGTGTTCGAGTCTTGAAAGAAACAATTTGTAGCAATGAATACAACAACAAGGTTAGATTCCACAAGCAAACAATTTATGGATAAAAGATTGAGCCTAATATCCGACACAAAAAACACATTGTTTAAGACAATATGTTCTATCAATCTTATGGTTCTAATGGTATTCATAGCTTTGATGGTTCCATCTAGAAGTTTAATACGGATTGGTGAAGAAAGTGTTTGTTTTCAGTAAAAAAGATGTACAAAGGGAGTCATGTGATTTGAAGCTCCCGTATCAACTATCCATTTATCCTCAACATTATCATCATAATAAGAAGATGCAACAACAGAATCTAAGTATGACATTTGACCTGCAAAATTAACACAGTGTTAAATTGCCATATCTTCAACACCTATTCTTTTAAGCATTCGGATGACTTCCCCACAAACTCATGCAACTAAGTCCTTATCACTTGAAAGCTTATCATTTACACTATTTATAATAGTGTTAGCATCAAGAGGTGTCTCAAGTCGCTTTTGCACATGAGTTGCCATCTTAATACTCTTCTTTTCTCTATTTCCTTTAAACCAGTCCAGATATCCAATTAGTTCAAAGTAGTTTTCTATTTGATGCCTTGTTCAATTACAATGAGAGCACATAATCTTTTGTCCCAACCTAAACCTTTTATCCTTTTTAATTAAAGTTCATTGTGAAACTTTAATAGAACAAGCCATACTTTCATCATTCATAACAAACATACCGGATAAGTGTTTCTATTGTTTAACCTGATGTATGAGATAATAAACTTTGTTTATCGAAGGCAAAGGATCTAAAGACAACAAATGACTTTTGATACTATCATAGGATTCATTTAATCCCATAAGGAATTACATTAAATGATTCTTGTTTTCAATATTTGTAATTTTTCCAACTAAATCAGAAATACAATTTGCTAAAATTTCATAATCACATTGTGGCATCCTACAAATGGAACTTAGTTCATCTCATAACTTTTTCAAGAAATTGTAATACATTGTTACGGAATTATTTCCCTATCTAACAGTTGTAATCTTATGTTGAATTTAGAAAATTAAAGGACTACTAGTTTGTCTAAACCTTTCATTATTATCATCCTAAAGATCTTTGGTTGATTGAGCATATATAAAGCTCTCTGAAATTTCTTTAGTCATTGAAATCAAGATCCAATATCGAATCATATAATGGCATATAATCCATTTCTTAATTTCATTTTGATCATCTACAGGTTTTGAAAAAGATCAATCAGTAAACCCTATCTTAAACTTAGCACTTAAGATAAGTTTTATTTTAGGACTCAATCCTAAGTAATTTGTGTCATTGAATATAATTCCAGTAATAATAGATCCAACATTGTCCATACTTGATAAATACATCGGATCACTACTCACCAAATCTACATTCAATCTAGAAGCAACAGTACTCATCTTTAGAAGGAAATTGTAGATAACCAGAAAAGGCTAAAGTTTTTCAATGGAATTGAAAATATAGGAAAGAGTTTCCTAGGAATTAGTAAGCTCTGATACCATGAAGAACTCTGTAATTTGTGCTGTAGTACAAATGCTATATAGAGAAGGAAGATTTATGAATGAGAAAAATAGAATTCTTCACTTGTATTGTTAGTTACAACCAGTATTTATATAGATGAGTAAAAAACAATTCATTCATGTAGAAATATACATGGAAAATATAAATAATAGACTAAACTAACTAACTAACTAATATCAATAACTAACATCAAGTGCTATATATAAGATAGTCAACAATTAATCCCAATTGAGGAGTTTCAGTATAAGGCAATGACTTACAACTAAATCTAGCTTATGCAATGGAGACAATACTCCTTTTGAGACCATTTTTGAACTAGACTCCAACCTTGCTACAACTCCTCTCCTACTATTTAGTTCTGTTAAAAATGGGGAAAGACTATTTCAACTATCTCTTCGAAGGGTCAATGTATGGCCAAAGAATCCTAATTGTCTTTTTAACGAGTTGCAATGCTTGTCAAGTTACAGTCTAAGCCAAGTTTGGTTTAATCTAGTTTAAAGGTGATAGATCAGTTGTAATTAGTCTAGCAGAAAATGGTGAAATAAAAAGCAATGATAAGATAGAGCTCAACTCTCATTATATCATAACAATATCTAAAGATATACATTGCATAGGCAAAATCAACTACTTACAACTACAAATTAATATGCACTTTAGTTTTCAAATACTCTAAAATAGTACTGCAAAATGTTGTGAAGCATTGATTCTATTTACGTAAAGTTTCAATTTCTCAAGCTAGTCATAAATGTCAGGATTTGCTTCATTGAAAGTTCTTATATTACAATTAATGCAATTAGTTTCATACAAATTATGAAAATGATAGTAATTTAATTATTATACTTAGGATTAAATTTTTTTTTTTTATACTAGTAAAATACTTATATCTAAGTGTTTAAGGATTAGGACCATTTTCTTATATAAGTTATTATCTAGAGAATCTTTTGAGTTACCCTCTACTTAACAACTATTCGATTAATAGCTACAGATAGCCTTGCCTAAACACTATGTTTTTCCTCATTCTTAGCTATTAAACTTTGCCTTATTTACCAAATTTCCATTAGACAATGTTAAGGGTTTATTTATGGTTTTATTACTAGACTTTTTATCATTTAAATTATCTTAAAACTATCATGAACTCTCTCATAAGTTTTATCCATATTTTCGAGTGATTTCTATAACTATTTATTCGTACAATTCTTATTATTCTTTATTGATTAAGGAAAACTCATTCTTTAGTCTCTTGTTTCATATCATGGCTCATTAGCTACCCATGTCTAGTTTTGTCTTTATGAGTAGTATTAAACACCATTTAAGGTACAAATTAGTTTATATTTAATATTAGCGAATGACACACCTGTGCTACGGGTATAAAAATAATTTTATGTAATTATTTGTTAATGATTTGCATGGGTGAATATTAATGGATTTTGTATAGATTAAAAAAATTGTATCTTCAAAGAACTAAAGGAAAATATTCAATGCACTAAGAGTAAGTCAATTCAACAATGGTGATATATTAAAAATTCGTGCACAATAGATAAAGAAAAATAATAGTAATATATGTATAATGATTTTGTTCATGTACATAAAACTATGCTATTTGTAGTTAAACTACTCCATCCAATAAGTTTACATTTCCTTGCAAAGTAATGAAGCATACATTAATTATGGAACTCAAAATATAGCATAAAACAACACCAGTATAAACTGACATTACCTAGTCATTATGTTATCAATTTCATTGTACGTCATTTCATTGGTGAATCTCCTTATGCCAAAAAACTACATATGGAAAGAAGATTGGAAAATCAAAGAGAGTCTTATAGAGTTTTAAAAGTAAATAATAATATTACCAAACCTTGTTAAGATGGAAATGTATGGAATTGTAAACCTTGAATCTACAATCTGCATATGGAAGTGTAAACCTCAATTATTTATATTATTAAGAGGCTCTAACGGGAGAGTTTAGGGTTTGGTTTTACAATCCGCATATGGGAAAGTGGATTAAATTATCGAAAAATTATATTTCAAAAGTACACATTTTATCTTATGAAGATTTAACAAAGGTTTTAGGGAACACATTGTTTGATCAATACTAGGGTTGGGGTAACATTTACTTAGTCATAAATAAAGAATCTTTATTGAACCTTATACAATACTTTTTACATATCTTATACATTACAACATATACTCGAAAAAACAACGGAGAGGAGCATGTCTTGATAAGCAATTTTCGTTCATATTTTTCAAAACATGAAACACCGGTGCATGCCTAATAGTAGGAATAAAATTAAGGTAATTTCTCCACATAATTACATTTTAGTTTTCTTTTTCTATTCATTTAATCATCTTAGCCCTCAAAGCTGCACACATATCGCATATAGTAAAACGCTAAAATTATTTTTATACGTACGTAGATTCTTGATCGGCTAAGTTTATGTTCACTAAAACAATTAACTTTGTAAAATTACTCCAACAAACATAATGTTGAGAAAAAGAATAAATTGCTAAAATGATGAAGAAGTAGAAACTTCAAATAATGGCATACTATGGTATATTCACTTGCAATCAAAATAATATGAAGTATTGGGGTAATAATTTAAAAGATTGAAATTGGTGTGTTCTACTAGAAGATACGTATTTTAGGGAAGTATTTGAAAATAATGAAATGCATCTTAAAAACTTTCATTGTACCTCATTATAATTATAAAGGTACTTACAGCAGACATTATACTAAAATCACTGAGCATATGCATATGCCTAGAAGATATTAATTGTATCCCCTTACTGGATTCTTATTAACATACCCAATGGCATTGCTTTGCAATAAATAAATAAATAAAATATAAAAGAAATCCCCTATATTTGGAAAACCTCTCATGTATTAGATCCTTTTGATGAGTATTTACTAAACAGAATATATGAAAATTAACAATTAATATCCTTTTCTACTCTTCACTAACACATGCTAGTCAAAGAAGTAATGAAATTAATAATAGGTCAATAAAAGAATTTGCATCATTTAGATATTGTATGAGACATTCAAAAATTAAGGATACATAAACATATTGTAAATTTAGAAATTAAGAATAGAAAAAATATACTATAAAACTTAGGTAAGCATTCAATTCAAATGTAGAAAATTCCATATGCATGATATTAAATCAAAAAAGAAAGAGGAAAAAAACCTCCTCATATTTCGAAATCTATCCATATGTTAGAACAACTCTCTGAATATTCACTAAATAAAATAAAATGTTTTAATCAAAAATAGAAAAGTTAAGTATCAAAATGGTTTTTATTCTTTTACCTTTATATATCTTATCGCAACAATGGTTCCATCGCCTTAATGTTTACATGGAATAGAAGATAATATGTTAGAGGTGATGAATGCAAATGTTTGTGATAAATAAACAATGCAATGTTATTCCTTATAATGACTTTAAAGGATCAAACAATAGTGAAATCTCTTTGTGGCTACAATAGTCTAATAATGGCTGCATACGATAAGGGACGCTATTTTGAATAGTATGCACATGACAAATATAAATGGTAAATGAATATTAAATCATTGTTACTTGTGATAAGCCAGTTATGGTAATAAAAGTATCTTCCTTTTAAAAAATAAGCGATCAAAAATATTAGTTGTTGGCCATAAAAAAATGGGCTTAGCCTCAATAGTATAAATAGACAATGCATTAACTTGCTTAAATAAGTGATTACACATTTATTGTTATTATTTACTATCTATAAGTATTTGCAATTAAGATCATTCATAAAAAAGACAAATGATAATTGACTTTGTTTTGCTTGTTTTGTTTTTAATACTGAATGAATAGCTTTAATGAGAATGACTTTCATTTTTTAAAGATAAAATGTATAATAAATAACAAATGTCACATACGATTGTAAAAATGAATAAATAAAGAACAATAATAACTTTGATGAGTTAAAAATATATATTAATAGAGTGAAAGACTGAGGGATTTGGTATTAAAATTTCGGTCAATAATATTATCGATAAAGTTGTGATATTACTAAATCTCTTTTTTCTTCTTCTATTTACACCTCATTTAAAGCTTAAAATCTTTTAATTCCTATACTTCCTTTTCAGATTCATGTTTCTTTTTATTTTTATAAAAATTGCACTAATCCCTCCCTTATTTAAACTCATTCCTCTTTCTAGTAAAAAAGAAAAAAAAAAATCCTTCCACTTTAATTGATTGCCATAAAAAGAATTTACAGATTATTTCTTCGTTTTGTTTTTTATCTCTTCCTTAATTACTTGCTAATGTAGAATTTTTATAAGATAATAATCCATATAATCAAAACAATGTTAATTTTTTTTTTTACCAAAATCTTAACTGTATTGATTTCATTATTTCCTTTACCCAACATTTATAATTTATTAATATCTTTATTTATGGTTATAAGAGTTTCTCAATCACCATTATAATATCACTCATATTTATATAAAATCTTTGTAAAAAAATTATTATTATTTATAAAACAATTAACATTTCACACATTAATGTTAAATTTGCACACACATAATAGGTATAGTATCTATTAGTCAAAGCCACTCTATCGGCTACCTTTATGAGAGACCATAACCAAAATAGCTATTACAAAAATAGAAAAAAAAAATTCTTAAACAAATACTTCAAAAAGAAAAAATAGATAAGAAAAGATATAAAGTAGATTTCTCTATAATATTATTGAATCATTTGAAAATTAATAAATCAAAAGATTCGGTGAAAAATAGAATAGCAAAAAAATGAATTAGGTAAGGAAAGAAAAAATATTTAAGCATAAGTTCTAATTCCAAAAATTTTAAAAATTCTAAAAAATTAAAACTTTGAATAGTAAAACTACTATAAAAGCAAAAGATTTAATTTTTGTAAAAAGAGTAGTAACCAATATTGAAATCCTACATCAATATTATTAATAGTTTTCATTGTTCAATTTGAATTCATCTCTAATTTCATATCCATAATTAAACATATTACTAATAAATAAAGAATAGTTAATTATCAATTACTTTTTATAATGACCATTCGTGAAATAAACTTCATTTCTATTAAATTTTTTATAGGTAAATAAACTATTTGTGAAATAAGTACAATTAAACATATCACTAAATAAATAAAAAGTAGTTTAATTATCAATAGTTTTTATTTTGCTAAAATTTTAAAAGCAAATAAACTATTTGTGAAATGAGTACAATTGAACAAATCATTAAACAAATAATAAAACATTTTTAATATTTAGAGTACATGGATATCGCAATAATTAGAAATTTGATGAAAAAATTATTTAGATTTATAGATATTGGGGCCATTACTAGAAGTTATCATTTTGATGAAATATTTTTAGCTTAGATACCATTTTTTGTTGAGGATTTATAGGTTAGATATCACTTTTGGTTAATGATCTGTAGGTTAAATACCATTTTTGGTATACAGAGTTTTTTTATTGTAATAATTCTAACATATCAATGATTCATTAATAATTATTTAGTCTAAATCACAATTAATCTTGATTGATTTCTCTCGTTGAGCACATAATAATGTTTTGGTGAAATCTTCCTATTATAAAACTCACATAAATTGAAAGTGAATTTCTAACAGCTTACCAAAGAAAGCTCTTAATTATTGGTTGAATGTTTAGTTTCCAGAGATGTTTCCGCTCCTTATACAACAAAATTGCTGAAGAAAAAGTTTTTTATAGATTAGACTAGCCTATCATTTGACACAAAAAAAAAAAAGTAAGTGAACATAACTATACATACCCTCAAAGTGTGGTCAAATGGCTAAACTAAAGCATCATCTTATACTTTATTAGTTGAGAGTATCTCCTTTATGTTTCTAACCACCACACAGCCCTACCCTACCACTACACTCCCCTTCCCCCCCATATTGTTCATGTTTGATTAGCCATCAAATGTAAATCCCGAAACCTCCCTCCCTTATCGATCTAAAAACATACTTTTAGATTATTAGATTGTTTATGCTCTACTCAGTTTAGTTTGAAACTTTGTAGTAAAGGAATCTACCTATTCTTCTAAACTATTATAGCCTTCCTTAGGCCTAGATGCTAGTTAGCACTAGTAAATAAGATATTCCACTCCTTTAGTGTACTGAGCAACAACAAAGGCTTCACCATCCTTTTGTGCAAACTAAAATTCCTTATTTAGAAAATAAATCCCCTTTTAGATTAAGACCCAAAGAGTTGTAGGATTTGAATTCATCTTCAATGTCACCTTAGTTAATAGGCTAAATTAAATTGATAAAGATCCTTGAAACCTATGTCATTGCAAGCCTTAGATCCTTAAGGTAACCTAAAGTGCTTTACCCTTATCTTCTTATTGACCCTAATAGAATTGCGTGATAAAGGCTATTGATGTCATTCCATCTTTTTGTAAAAACTTAAAGTTGCCCATTAAATAAATAGGTATGGTATAAGCTCTTCCCACTACGCTAAGCTAATTTTGCTTCCAATATTATAGTTTCTTCATAATCTTATCCTTAACAAATAGTAGCATTTTATTCTTTGATTTATCCTGATTAATCGATAAACCTCGATGCATGCCAAATTTTGATATACTATGAACCCAAAAATTCCTACATGGTGTCGTTGGTTCATTTATGATGTTTTGTTGCTAAAAAAGATGCAAGATTTAGCAAATGTAACCTCTTTTCCAGACACGAGACAATAATCTCTCAAAGTTTCCTTTAACAAGTTTTATGCAAATCCATTCTAAGACTTAATTTGGTTGTAATGAGATTTGCGACTAAGAATGAATGAAAGTTGGAACTAATTGCACTTTGGAATTTTAAGTGTAATGGTGGGAAAAGCAAATGATATGGATGTAAATAACACTAGATATTATGCACTAATCTATATTATGAAAGCTAAAGACACTACCTTTGGTGTCTTTAATAATATAATATTTCGTTTTATTTGGTTTTTACCAAACAACCCCTTAATACTACATAATTATTAGTGAATCTATGGGGAGCTTTCTTTGGTAAGCTGTTAGAAATTCACTTTCAAGTTATTCATTTGTGATTTAGACTAATAAGGTGGAGGGAAAGAAGGAAATGGTTTGTTTAAGGGATGTTTTAAGGTGTGTATTGTTTTGATAAGGGAAAGAAGGAGGTATCATTTGTGTTACACTGCTAGGTAATGTAACTTAATAGATGTAATATGGTTTTTGAGAGAGAGGAGATAGATCCTTTTGATTATGTTTTAATAGTATAGTCTCTTTTTGGTAAGTGCTTCACCTTAAGAAAGATAGAAATTCTACACAATCTTACTACACATGGCTCAAAGTTTAAACTATAGATCTCGTTGCTATAGGATGTTGTTAAACATAATGTGAACAAGTTATGGAGGTAGACTGATAGGTTAGGAGGCCTTAGGGTACAGTTAGAGAATATATGAGAAATGTGCTTATAGGGTTTTCATTAAAAGAAAATGGTTTGTGTTGAATGTAGGGAGATCAACTAGGTATAGGGGGAGAGATTAGGCTTGGATCCTTCATGGAAAGGAACTGATGGGCTTTGTTACCAAGTAGGCTCCTTGCTTCAAGGTACCTGCAAAAAGCCCTTTATGGGTTCATCCACGAAGGCCCTTTAATGTTTAAGTTGGCATAGAGGGAAGAAAAAGAGAAGATTCTAGGGTGCTTGAGTACTACTCAATTTTAAGAGAGGGTACTCGGATGGTGCAATGTTTTTGGGTTAATGGATAGCAAAAGAGTTGAGAGTTTCAAAGGTCGAAATTGGAAAATCCTTACCTTTTGGCTCCTTATGCTATTCATAATGTAAGGGGCTTACCTGTTAAGGACATGTATCAAATTAGGGTTTGTCCATACTTATTATTAGCTAAGGATATGCGCTGTGGGGTCGATAGGGTAGATTTAGGTGTTGGTTGGCCATAACTATGCTAACAGCCATATTTGTAACCTAAAGCTTTAACGTTCTTAGAGGATGTTAGGCATGCGATGTGATAACCATACTATGAATATCAAGCTACAATTAATGAGGAGAGAAGAGATGTTGGTCCTAAAGACAAACAACTTCAGGGCAAAGAAGAGAGGCTCTAAACAACTCATGAGTAGTAGGTTAACCTTCTAAGAGAGCCTGCGTAGGAAGGGGCATCCTCGAGTAGCAGACTTAAACTTAAGAGTTGAGAGGGCCCTATAACCTGAGTACACCTAAGTATGCGATTGGGTCCTTAAAGACTTAGTGCTCAAGGAGTGGATCTCTAAGGTGCTCACAGGTAAGCGAAATGCTCAGGTGTAGTGGAGAGCTCAAATGAGGCAAGTTGTTTGGTCACTTGGCTACCAATAAGAATAGGAAGGCCTCTTCTTAAGTTGAGCCTTGAGTTGGCCCAAAATAGCATATCAATAGTTTAAATGCTAAAGATTTGAAGTGTATAGCAATAAAGGAAGATTTAATTTTAATCCGTAACAAGGGTTGCAAGATATCATTTTAGAATCCAATATAGTCCATTTAGTTGAATAGTTCCATGTCCTTTATATATTGGAGTAATAGGCAGCTAGTGGGAGAAATAAAACACTCTATGATTGGTTTTAGAAGTGTAAATATTCTAAATATTTCTATAAATATCCATAGAATAGTAAGGTAGGTAGCTGGGCATATTAAGAACGGTCTATGCCCTTTGAACTAGTGTTTACACACCTTATTCCCTCTCATTCAATTACTTTCATTTAATTCTCATTAGGGAACAAAATTCTTGCTATGTTTCTTGAGTAGAAAAGAAAAAAGAAAAAGAAAAAGATAAGGATGTCATTGCTAATTTTAGTAAATAAAGATGAATCCTTATAATTTATGCTAAAGTAAGATTGAGGAGTCTACTTCCAACACTACTTGCTTCTACCCTTTTTGATTTTCCAATTAGGCCTCCAAGCATAGCATATGCCTCTACCAACTCTATCATGTGACTATTAGTTTGATATTATTCAAATATCATTTATTATTAGTTTGAAATTAGGTGTTTGGTCAAAAGATGGCAAAAAAAAGTAGAACATGCACTATTATATGTGCATTTTTCCTAGGCTACCATAGCACTTTTCAACCTATCATACATTGGCTAGGCCAACATGCAACCTTCTAGTAGTATGAATTACATAGAATGTGAGGGAAGATTCCCAAGCATTAGACAAATATAACTTTCTATGTAAGGATTCTAAAATATTCTAATGGCCAATGATTTTCCTCTACATGTCACAATCTAGATGAGTAGCTCTTCTTATAAAATACCCTTCGAGCTCCCTAGCAAGGGTTTTGATCCTTAACTTGAATGCTGATCCCTTAACTCAACCTAATATTGATAGTTGTTGTTACTTTCTTACTTTATTCGAATGCTTTTGAGCACTATATCGACTTGAGCATTAGAATCTCTATATTGGAGACAATTCCAAGCCTGCCTAGTTTGTGTTAGTTTGCATATCAAGTTAATCGCCATGCACTCATAAGCCTACCTTCTAATAAGAGATCTCTCACAACAAGAGAGTAATGACATCATACACATGTCAAATGATAGATACAAAATAAATACAATCCGGAATAAAGTTTTAACTCGCTAAAAAGCATTTGTAAGTAAAGAATAGTCATAACTTTCCTAATATTAGAGAAATTTCTAAAAGACTTGACCTCATGGGGTCGTCCTTTAACATCAACATATCGAAAGACTCGGACTTTTTCTAGGGTTTCTAATGGCCACTTCCATAGATTGCCGTTTTTTTCCTTGCATGTTTGACTTTAGGCCATAAATTAATTATTGATCACCCTGTATCTCCAATATTGTCTTACCGGCCCAGTGAATTATTCCATGTAGTGGCCCACATATAAAGCCTTTTCCTTAAAGCAATTATTCTAAACTATCTAGAAACTAATAGGAAATTCATTTTGCGCCAATACATCAGACGCATGGACCAAAATGATAGAGTCGGTCACCTAAGGACCACAATCTTGAAAAATTCTATACGTTTTATTGTATATTTACTCCATAATCGCTTATTTTAAAAAATTACATTGTATTTTTACTCCAGAATCGCTTATTTTAAAAATTCACATATACTATCTAAGAAAAATTTATTGGTTACAAGTTTTCTATAAAAAAAATCATGTTAATGGAAAAGTAAATTGTAGACTATAGTGATATCTCCTGAAAACTATCAAAGGTGCACTAACTCTTAAAATTTCAAGATGTTGCTCTTGGACTCTTGAAAAATGTCAATCGTACGAAATTACTTCTTGCAGCCTCAAGCCATTCTTCTGAATAAATGTTGCTAGTGATTATTTTTAGCTGACTCATCACTTGGTTTATATTTTTCTTAAATATGATATTTCAACAGCTGAGACAGATCAAATCATGTGATAAACTGGCATCGAAACATAATTATAGTTATTTATGCAAAATATTAACTTGATACTGCAATAATGAGAAAATTTTGAGATACCAGTATTTTCAAAAGAACAAAATGTAACTCCAAGGAATCGCTGTAATTATGAAACTTGGACTGGAGTGCCATTGCAACTTCCTAAGGAAAAAGTTATCTCATAGTGGTTTATTAACGGTTGACAAATTGATGGCATTTAGGGCCTTCTACCTTCTAGGTCGTCTTACTTTTTATCACATCTATAACCTATAGTTTGGCACAAATATGTTGATTTCCACTTTTCGGTGAATTCCAAACTTCCAAATCTCGTTTTCAATGTATCGGTGATACAACAAACCTAGTGATCATTAAAAACAACAATAATATAATACCTTAGATTGAAAGCAATTAATAATTAAATCAATAAATATTAACAAACCTGCTTTAAGCACTTGGCTTAAAAGCTTCCAACTAATGTTAACATATAAATCATCCTTTGATCTTATTTATCGCTACTCAACATTTCTAATAATTTATGTGGAACTCTATTTATATTCAATTCATTGGGTATCATAATAGGTTCATTATAAAACTTTTTCTTGATACCTTACTCTATGATACAATATTGAACAAATTCTTCAATTCATTGATTGATTTGCATATTGATTGTAAGTTACTAGATAAATGAGCTTTTACTAAACTAAAACTAAAAAATCTGTAACTTATATTTAATTATATAAAAATCCCGCCATGATACAAATTAGGTATATTTTTTAAACTTTAAAAAATAGCCCTATATCGAAATTACAAATAATGGATAGACTCTATCTCTTTCTTTACCCAATAAAACACTCGTATATATTAAATAGTAGATCTCACCAAAAACTAAATCTAGTGATGCACATCAAAAATGGTATAAAAAAATTGAACTATCTTATTTACTTTGTCTTATGTTATTCAATTTTCTTTATACTGTGCTATTCTATCAACCAAACGCTGAAAACTATGATTTAGTTAAACCAAATAAATTAACAATAGAACATGTCTATGTCTATGTGATTAGGGATCTACTTCATATTCAAGTAAATATAATACATGCATTTGAATATAGAATAATGACCCTCCTATATTTAATAAATAGGAAAAGAAAAAAAAAAAAGCCTACCTGCACTACGTGCCTCAGTCTCATTTAAGTATATGTGCATGGATGCAGGGGAAATCACATGGATGTTTAATGATGGATGACGCTAAGACTAGGTCTTGGCACATGTACTTCAGTATGGTCTATATATGTGCAAGGTTGGTCCACCCTCATTAGTGCGACAGGGCTGATTTTCTGTACTTTGAGCAAGTCAATGAATTCCACGACTCAAATTAATGCTTTTTAGGAAAAAAGATCATCTACTTCATTTTTCTTTTCCACGGAGACCCCGTACTTCCTCCACTTGGATAGATATGTTGCATATGATATTGATGATTTCATGGGGCTTCAAGTTGCACACCCTAAAATGAGGTTGGATGATTAAATGACCCTTGGGTTACTTGAGGGCCACAGTTGTTGAGGGCTAATATATATGCTCTCTACACTGAACATGGAATATACATTCATAAAGAAATATTTACGAAAGTTCAAAAAGGCACACCTATGTATCCACAAAAGTAGGAGTTCTGGGCTCCCAAACATGAACAGAGTTTAACTCAACCAAAAATGGATAAAATATTTGCAGGAGTGATAAAATAGACAAAGATCATCATGACTTTGTTGCGACAACATTGCCTTCACACTCAATATTCTCCTGTCCATATTCTTCAAGGCTAGATAACTTTGCCCTCTATGCATTCAAAGCATGAGCAAACTCATCTACAAGGCTAAGTTCAATTTGTGGATTTGAAGCCTAATAGGGACTTGGGTTTCAATTCTATTGATTTTGTTATGATTAAAGGAGATTTGAAATTGAGAACTTAGAGTAAAGTTCTTTGAACCAGCCATTTTCTCACAACCTTCTTTATGGAGACTCGTACACAAAGAGATCTCATTGGACCTAAATTCAAAAGGAAGGCATGAGTGATCCATTGGTGAAGGGTTGCATCTACATAACTAATCATTAATGCAGTTAAGGGATAATGTCAAGTGTTCCCCCTTGATATCTCTCCCTCAAAAACAATTTTAAGACAAAAGAATTCTAGAAAAAACCCCATTGTGCTACTAGATCATAGCTTTGAAAGATAAATAAGTGCTTATAATGAAGTAAAGAATGCCTCTGACAAAGAACAACAAAGTTTGATGCTTAAATAGTTCCTCCACTTATCATATACATATTTGAGCCTCTTGAAATCGTCCATTCCTTCTCCTTACTTCATCTCCAAGTCATCTCATGCTTGTCATTGCACGTTACTCCTTAGAGGCCAATGCAACATGAGACATACGCTACATGCACATGATTTCTGCAGCTAGATTCCTCCATCTACAACTTGTTAACGCAACCATGTGCCATATTGAACAAAGAAAAAATTGTAGTCCTAAAAGAATCTCTATATTTTAGTGAATAATGTTTCAAGTGAATCAATACTCTTTGAGAATCCCATTATCCATTAACCTATTTTGTCCCTTGTAATACCATCTATAGTTGCTTGCCTTATATAATCGTTAACTAATGCATTTGTATCTAATTTCACCTACCTTATCTTCGATATCGATCAAATGATTTGATTTTAAAACATCCCAAATAAGACAATTACATCTCACTATTATTCACTTATTCACCACAAGATAAGTTACTGCAAATGGATGTCTTATTATCAAGCTTGAAGATATTTCTATTCCTTTCCAACATGATATACTAGAGTACAAGGGGCATATGAAGAGCTAGCTCCCTCTTTATGATCTTACAATTAGCAGTTATCAAAACATTTAAATTATGATTTAAATTAAAAGAAACAACATTAGAGGGCCATAAATTTTCCAAACATTTGAAACATCAACACTAGACCTTATGGCATGTTCTTAGTCTTCATTAAGATAGTTACATCTTATACATCAAGCATTGATATTGATGTAGATGTGCTAGAATTATAATATATGAAACATATAGACAATCATAAGTAGAGGAAGAACCTAGCCAAAAGCCATAAGGATCAAAGTGAGAAGATGATCAAAGGACTATAAAAGCAATCAAAAGCTCATAACTTTTGACTTTTAGTTTTGATTTTCAGAGTCGAATATGGAATGCCATAATTTTTCGCATATGGAGGATTGCAAGTCTATAATATGTTAATAAAGACTTATTTGGATCTATTATGGCTTAGAACAAACAACTTTAGTGGCTTTTTAGGAAAGTATATCTTAGTTGATTTTCATTCCTAATTTATTGGGATCAAGATTTTATTTAGGTTTCTTCAAAATTCTAAGGTCATTAGAATATAAGTACCCTACAAACTAGTTGTATTCATATTTGTTCATAATATTTTGAATTAATACAAGTTTATTCTCCATATACTCATATCTATCAGGTTATATGTTGCATCAAATATACAAGTTCCAAGGTCTAAGTTTGATTGTAGTCAGTAACACATTGTTACACAATCATCATAAGAAAAGTTTAACTTTAGGATTTCACTACCCATATCCATTCTCAAGTTTTTCATATAGTCATATTAGGCTATACGTTGTATTAGATTGTCAATCTCTCTTAAGTTAATGCACAATTTTAAAAATCATTAACTGTTAATCTTAATCAAATAGCAAAAATATTCATGATGCTTAACATATGATTTGACAATTTGTTTTCTTGGTAATAAGAGTTCAGTTACTAATATTTTGTATCAATGTGCCAACATTGTCAAAGGATAGCTAATTAAGGCATAATAAATGCCAAAACCTAAAAGAATTATATTACTAGATTTACCTAATCTACCTTCTCATTTTGTTAACAAGATAAGTTTTTTTTGGTCAATCATAAGTGAGAGCAACACTTAGATTATGATATTAATTTTAGATATATTCTCTAATATTTTCTATAATATCTTAGGAACCTTTTATATTAAGATTATGTAATTTTAATTAATAATACTATTATCATTGATTAAAAATATTATATTTCATATTAGTATAAAGATTTTTTTTTTAAGTCATATAGTATAATACTTGAGTTTCATACTAATAAGATACTAATGCTATGATACCCTAATGTCTTGTGCTACTAAATTTAAGAATTTAAACTTTCTCTGTTTCAGCTTATACTTTGCTATGCGGCCACTGAAGTTAAATGAATTGAATTCATGAAATTCATTTTTCAAATTAAATATTATAAACACTTTAATTTAATTATGAACATTAATTTATAGTTATAGGACATTATCAATAAAAAATTTTAAGCTTTGTGTTTTGAGAAATAATGAGATACTAAAGATACACTATCTAACATAGAAAATCAATAGTTACAAATAAAAGTATACCAAAGAAATGTAGTAACTCATCAAATGCGAGTGTTAATGAATATACATAGACATATGATATCACAATTACTTCAAAATAGGTGAAATATACCCATAAATATGATAATTAGTAATTAATTAAGCACATTACTTCATCAATAATTGGAATCTCACGATGGCAAAATGGGAGGAAATCAATACAATGACTCACCTCTTTAAGCACTTGAAAATGGATACATAGCTAGCCTAAGTTTTAGGTATAACCTTCATTTGATACCTAGCCTAGAACTTACTATTTAGCTTGGAAATCTCACCCAAACAATCTCTATTCTTTTAGAAATAAACTATATAATACAAAAATAAAATGTTAGTGTAAGGCTTAAGTCAATTAATTAATTAAATAAGGGAATTAAAGAAAATAAAGACATTTATTAATTTTCAAACTTGATATGGCATGTAATAGACATTATGTGCTAGGGGCAAACTTGTCAAAGAAAAGTTTAAACTAATCTCAACCCCCCATGCACCCCTACCTCCCCCAACCCCTAATATTCCCACTACGTATCCTTGGTTCCCTCATTCACATAATATGTTACTTTTCTTCCTTACAGTAGAAAACCCTCAAGAATCATTTTGAGATTAATCTAGGGTTGGATTTGAGGAAGTTTATCCTTTTCAAGTGAAGCAATTATAAGGTTTTGCATGACAACAACGAAATTGGGTAAGTTTCTACTCTTGTATTAGAGATTTGTTGTTCTTTCCTTTGATTATGGAAATAACTTGAAGAAAATTTGTTTTACAAAGATTAAGGAGTTTGAGCATTAGATTAGAGGGGTCTTAAGTCAAGAAAAGTCAGGTAAGACATTCTTAACCCATAGCTCTCTTAAAAGGTTCCATTCTTGATGGGATTTGTCATTATGTTTATCGCTGTGATTTAGGGTTATGTTTTTTGTTGTAAGTTGTTTAAGTGGTGTTAAGGGCTATTGAAGGAGTGTGTAAGGGTAGGGAAAGACCCCAAAATTGTGGTTGAGCATCGAGGTTTAGGGCTGGAGTGTTGTGGGGGAGGAATCGCTTATCACAATCTACAAAAATTTGCAAACTATGCCTAACATCCAAACGCCACTAGGCCAAGCATCTAGATACCTAACCCCTTAAAAACTCGCAGAATGTGAGTTTAGGTTGGTGTTTAAATGCTAGTAAACCTAGCATTTGGATGCCTTGTGTGCAGCAATGTACATAACCTTTCTAAATTGTATCTCATGACTTTTCTAACCTTCTTTTTTTTTTTATCAAAATCCTTTCCAACATGTTTTTAAATAAGTTCTTTAAACCAAAACATTAATTAAACTTTGCTTTCTTAAGAATCGCATCCAGGGTACATGTAGGATCCCATGGCTTAGTTGAGGGGTTAGGGTAGATCGTTGGTTAATGACCTTTATGAGCAAGTTTAAAGGTTAAGATATCGTTTTTGTGTTGACTCAGGTTGTAGGACACTAGGACACTTGTTGGTTGCAACTAATGATTTCAAGTACTAGATATATGTTTGATGATTATATCGTACACTAACCTAGCACATATAATTGAACTTAATTTTTTACTACATGGGTTTAGATTCGACCACCCACTTGTTGGGTTAAGTAGTGTTGGTGAAGCACCTAGCAATCTTTGCTCGATGCCATCGTCAATGGAGTCCCATATTGAAAGGACCTAGGTAGATTTAGGATGGTTTTAGCACTCAAGTTTTAAGGATTGCCTAACACCAATACCTATGTAGCACTTATATATTGCATGTTAAAGGTCATGAGTAACCTTAAGTCTTACGATGCTAAAACTGTGCTTTTTGTGGACTTAATTGACAAGATTTAAACCAGTTGTTTACTACATTTATGATGGTTCTCATGTGTATGCTTGATTGGCAACTTGTATTTCACTCGCATGTATATGGTGTCCTATAATAGGTGTTAGCTCATCCCATGGGGATTGTTTTCTTTTTTAACAATAGGTTCAAGTTATGAGGTATACAATGAGGTTTATGATGAGGAATCCGGTTATCACTATCTTTATTATGATGAGGAGGGAGACTACTACTATTATGATGATGAGGTCAGATTGTCGTAGATTAGTTTTAAGAGTAAACTTTGAGGATTTATGTTTATTTCCGTTGTAATTATTTATTTATGAGACTTGTGTGGTTATGGAGTCACTTGTGACTTCTGTTGCTAGTTTTTAGTAGTTTAACTATTGTTAGAGCTATGAGACTCCAATTTATGAGTTTAGTGTTCTTTTGTGTTCTAGGTTATAGGAGTTATGACAGTTTTTACAATTATGTTGTTATTCTTGGTTGTGGAGATTGAGTGGTTGACTTTTTACTCTAGTTGCAGGTTTAAGGTTATTGCTTATGAGTTAGTAGGGTTAATGAAAAGTTGTAGATTGTAGATAGGTAGATGGATCCTTACATGCCTTAGCATGTTTACCTCTAGGGCCAACACATGATAAAGTTGTGGCATCTTAGGTTCTAAGGCAATGGAGCTGTTAGTGGTATTAGGGCTTTGGCTAAAGATCTCTGGTGAATTAGGAATGGTGACTTATAGGTAATGAGGCATGAGAGGTTTAGGTAAATGAAGAGTTAGGCTTGAATTTTGGGAATGATTTGTTAAGTGTTTAAGTATTGATCTCGAGTTGTCTTTATCCCTCCTAATGCTTCCTATTTGTCATGTTATTTATTTTTTCCATTGGTCTACCAATCTTTTAACTTTCTATTAGTTGTTTGCCTTTGTTTCCTTCTTTAGAATGCTACTTAGAAGAGTAGGTCTTAGTTCTTCTCGACCTTAAGATTACCCAATTGAAGGGTAGGACGCTCAAGGTGGTCAGAATGTGTGGAGAGGTTCTATTAGTTGTTTGTCTTTGTTTCTATTAGATGCTTGTAACAACAACAAGGCCAGCATGGGTATAGGCTTATGGAGGTTGATGCAATATAGTTATTGATTGCATGAACAATTTGGTGGATGCCATGGTTTAGTTACAAGAGTAGATTACACATGACATGTAGATGATCTAGGCTAATGTTGATGCCTAGCGTCAAGCAACCAGGTATAGACTATTTCTTGAAAGTGGCTAAGGAGTTTGACTTTAAGCTTAACAACTCCGTTATTGTTAAAGAGTGAATCAGGCAGACGCTTTTGCCATAGCTGAGGTTCCGAATGATAAGAAGGTAGGCTACGCTTCTTTCATGCTAAGAGGTGATGCATTGAAATGGTAGGATGGCACTTGTGCGCATAGTCTGATGTGGAGGCGTAGACTTGGGAGAGGTTCAAGGATAAGTTTTTTAAGCACTTCATTCCTTCTATTATGAGAAAGCAGATGTAACTGGCTTACCAAACCCTTCAGCAAGGGAGTAAAATTGTAGTAACCTATGAGGCAAAGTTAGATCAATTTGCCCATTTTATACCTAATGCTTCTAGAAGGGATGAGTAATCAAGGGTCGATAGGTTTATTTGCTGGTTAAAGCTTAAGCTACAGGAGAAGGTTGTAGCTTTTTAGCTTATAACTTACGCAACAACAGTTGATTAGGCTAAATGCTTAGAATAGCTTATAAAGAGGAAACAGGAGCAATTAGCTCGCAAGGCGAAGGTAGCCTTAAAGATAAGGCCTATGCCAAGTTATATGGTACTAGGGCTAAACAAATTGAAGAGACCAATCCTAAAGGTAGTTATCAAAGAAGGTAAGGACATGATAGGGATTAAGAACCAATTATACGCTTCTGAACCCGAGGGCTCTCTTAAGTGGTCTACTAAGCTATTTGAGGTGAGTTAAGCGCCAAGGAGTGGTGCTTGCCCCAATCTAATTTGCTGAGCTACTTTACTCTCCATGCTATCTAAGGCGTTCCCAAGGTGACCAATCCATGTACTAAACTGAACCCTCCACTGTGTACTAGTCTAAGTGCCAAATTTGAATATAGTAATCTCCATAGTACTGAGGCCAAGTTGATAACTGTTAGGAGCCAACCATCCAAAGCTAACCCCATTGTGAGCCATCCTTGAGCCAACCCCAATCCAACCCATTAGTTAGGGTATCGAATGTTTAACGCTGAACAAACTTAAATAGAGGCCCACTCCTGCTTAGATCACACTATTGTCAGAATCATAAAGTAAAAATGCATGCATACTGTCCATCTTAACAACCATATTGTCCTTTCTAATAAATGATGTTCGCTATGCATGATTTCATGCTTCCTTATAAATTATTTTCCTTTTATTTAGCGAATGGGATTTATTTTTGTAATTATTTGTAACGTAGACCTTATCCTAATAGGGTACTATAAATAATCACATAATGTAACTGCCACTAGAATATATAGAAGAATAGACTAAACTTTTACCCTCTCTTGAGCTAAGTGTCATCCTGCTTACTCTTAAAGTACTCTTATCTAGCCTATTCGAGCGTAGATTAGTAGCGAGCGACCTTCAGTCATACTTGTGCATTATATCAAGTATGACTTGAGCTCGTATGAGGCATTGGTGTGTCACATCCATTGTTGATGCATGGGAACCCCCTACTCACCTTCTACTATCATTTACTTTTTCAAGCCATCTTGCGACTTGGACCCATCTCTTTGGTTACATGTGATATTAGGTTCGCATGTTTATCCACAAGTCCATATCATCTTAGTATCAAAGCCTGCTTACATTTGAAGCTAGATTCTGCTACTATGTTCTTTTAATAGTTTGTCACTACTCTCGTGTGATAGTGGTTCTATTGTTATCTTTGAAGTTTAGTAGTTGAGAAGTGTTCTGTACTGTATTTTCCCCTATTTTCAATACGCCAAAACAGAGTGTGGTTGACTGTATGCTTGTTGTGAAATTGTCATTGTGAAGTAACCATTAATGTTGGATTTAAGTGTGTAAGGAACTTTAGGAAACCAAGAAAGTAGTACTTAACATAGCCAAAGGTAAGAAGGAAGCTTCTCACTTTAGTTAGTAAGTGATTGCTTGGATAGGCTTATTGACTTAGTAGCTAATATGGTGACTATTATCTAAGAAGACAGGCAACGAACTAAAAATAGCTCTACTAAGGAATGTAAACAACAATAACGAGGTAATGAACAATTTGGTTGAGTTAATGCCCAGCTCGACTATCCTGAGTTAAAAAAGTTGGTAGAGACACTAGATGAAGGTTAGCACTTGAAGAGATTGAGGAGGAAGCAAAAGAAGACGATGAAGTAGAGGAGTACTACAAACCCAAGGAAAGAAATGCACAAGCCCCTAGAGTTGAAGGATTAAGGATGCGTATTCCGAGTTTCTCTAATAGTAGTGATGCCGAGGACTACCTGGATTGAGTAGATAAGACAGAAAAGTAGTTTGAATACCATAAAGTGCTCAATAATGCAAAAGTTAGGCTTGTTTTGTAGGAGTTCACTAGTTATGCTACCATATGGTGGAAAAACTTGCAAGCTACTAAAAGAAGGGAAGGAGAACAAGAGATTAGGAGATGCGATAATATGAAGAGAGTTATGCAAAGAAGGTTTGTGTCGAGCTATTATTAGCAGGATGCTTTCTAGAGATTGCAAGAATTGAGACAAGGAGGATTGAGTGTGGATGCTTATGTTAAAGAATTCTAGATGCCAATGATCTAATGCAAAGTTGTAGAGCTTGAAGACCGAACTGTATCTCGATTCATTGCCAGGTTAAAGTATGAGATTGGAGATGTCCTGGAAACCTTAGACATTAGAACACTTGATAACGCAATTCAAGCTGCCCAAAGGATAGAAAGGCACCAAATAGAAAGATTCCAACCTTCTATTAGCTGACCAAGAAGTAGCCAAACTATTCCAAGTAGACCAGTGTGAACAGAATCAAGTAAGGTTGTGGAGACCCAACTTGTTTTGACCACCTAAGCTGAAGAGAAGGAACCCTTATGGAAGTTTGAGAAATCTAGGGTTCAGAATGGAACATAAGTGAGATCTAGTGTTTCAAATGCTAAGGATTTAGACATATGGCCACTTAGTGTTTGAACAGGCTAACAATGGTGATTTAAGGCAAGGCACTAACCGTTGAGGTTGACAGTACTAATGAAGAAGTAGAGGGGCTGAAAGAGGATGAATAGGCCGAGCTATTCGATGAGGAAGTCATCTATAGTAAGGAAAGCAACTTCATGCCAACCACTCTAGTGTTGAAGAGGACAATGAGTGTTGGTCCTGTACTTGAAGATGAATAGAGAGAAAAACTCTTCCATATTAGATGTAAAGTGAATAGTCATTATGTATACTGATTGTAGACAATGGGAGTTACACCAATGTAGTCTTTGAATTTATGGTCCAGCAATTGAAATTATTGACCATACCCCACCTGAAACCTTACAAGCTTCATTAGCTTAGTGATAAGGGAGCCTTATAAGTGAGCAAACAGGTGTCTGTGCCAATCTGCATTAATAAGTATCAAGATGAAGTGCTCTATGATGTACAACCCATGAGTGCATCCTACATTCTACTTAGATGACCTTGGATGTTTGATCGAGCAGTTATGTATGATGGTAGGAGGAACATATGCTCTGTAGAGCATAAAGGAAGAAAGTTGAAATTGAGTCCCATGACTACCGAGTAGGTAAAAGTCATGCAGTCCCAGCTTAGTTGAACCTTGAGGAAAGAGGCTTTAGTATTGACCTAAGCTAAATTAAAAAGAGAAATGGAGTTGGAGGGACCAACCTATCTGCTTGTCAAGAGGCTTTTAGAGATGAAACCCGAAGAGGAAGAGCTACCGACCAAAGGAAGAACCCTATTAGAAGAATTTAGCGATTTGTTTTTGGAAGAGTTGCCAAACGGTTTACCCCCGAATTGAAGGTCAAGCATGCGATCGACCTACAACTAGGAGCCACGCTGCCAAACAAGCCTGCCTACAGGTTGAATCCTGAACAAGCCATCAAATTGCAAAGGTAAGTAGATGAGTTGATGAAGAAGGGGTATGTGTGCGAGTCCCTAAGCCCCTGCATTGTACCAGCCTTATTAGTGCCTAAGAAGGATGGTTATTAGAGAATGTGTATGGATAGCCGAGCAATCAATTGAATTACCATCAAGTATAGGTATCCCATACCCAGGCTTGATCACATGCTAGATGAATTGAGTGGAGTAAGAGTGTTCTCCCATATCAACCTTAAAGTTAGGTACCATCAAATTCAAATGCATGAAGGTGATGAGTAGAATACCACAATTAGGACACGACATGGTTTATATGAATGGCTTATAATGCCATTTGGACTCTCCAATGCACTAAGCACATTCATGCAACTTATGAATCATGTGCTCTAAGGATTATTGGGAAGGTTTGTCATAGTTTATTTTGATGACATTCTATTGTACAATCCTAACCTGGAGACTCACCGAAAGCATCTCCAATAAGTGTTTTCAAAACTCTAAGCTGAATAGCTTTTCACTAATTTGAAGAAGTGTGACTTTTACCATTCCTAGGTGTTCTTCTTAGGTTTTGTTATGAGTGGAGGTAGCATCTGAGTTGATGAAGAGAAGATAAGAGTAATCATAAAATGGCTTGAGCTGACCTGTTCTACTGATGTGAGAAGTTTCCACAACCTAGCATCATTTTATCGCTAATTCATAAAGAATTTTAGTATGATTGTAACCCTACTCACCAAACTCTTAAAGAAGAATGTTGAATTGAAATGGGGTGAGAAAGAGAGGAGTTTTGAGGATGTGAAGGAGAAGCTAACTACAACACTTGTTTTAGCTCTATAAAGTTTTGATAAGGTATTTGAAGTAGAGTGTGATGCATTCAAACTAGGCATAGGTGCTATGTTGATGTAAGAAGATCGACCTATTGCTTACTTCAGTGAGAAACTTCAAGGAGCCACACTCAACTATTTTGTCTATGATAAAGAGTTCTATTCCTTAATCCGAGCCCTAACGGTATGGCAACATTATCTACTACCTAAGGAATTTATGATCTACACCAATCATAAATCCTTAAGATATCTAAAGAGCTAACTAAAGTTGTCCTAAAGACAAGCCAAGTGGGTTAAGTTCATGGAGGGCTTTTCTTATGTCGTAAAATACAAGAATGAAAAGAACAATGTAGTGGCCAACGCCCTGTCAAGACGACATACCCTCTTAACCGAGCTGCAAATGAAGCTACTTAGTTTTTCAACCATCAAGAATTTATATGCTGAGAACCTACACTTTGGTCCTATCTATGCCCGTTGTGAGGAAGGACGGATGTTGGATGACTATCATAAGGAGGATAGATACTTATTTAGGAAGAGAAGGCTTTGTAGCCCGACTTGTTCATGCGAGAACTACAACTATACGAAGTGCATGGAGGGGGATTGATAGGACACTTTAGCTAGCATCGAACTTATAAGGTACTATCCTCTGGATTCTTTTGGCCAAGGATGAAGAGAGATGTCCAATCTATGTTAGAAAAGTGCAACTTAACGAAAAGTGAAAAGTCAAGCCGAGTAAGGACATTGCCAACCCTTGCCGATCCCGACCCAACCATGTTCCGAGCTGAGTATGGACTTCATGTTAAGATTACTGAGGATGTCCTGAGGGAAGGACTCCATCATGGTAGTTATGAATCGATTTAGCAAGATGGCATATTTCATACCCTATTCCAAAACTAATGACACTTCGCCTATCTCTTTTCTTTTCTTATAAGAAGTAATCAAGCTGTATGAAATTCCCAAGACCATTGTTTCAAACCGAGACCCTAAGTTCATGAGCTACTTTTGGAGGATGTTGTGGAGGCAAATGGGAACCAAGCTACTGTACAACATGTCTTGCCACCCACAAACTGATAGACTAACCGAAGTTGTCAACAGAAACGTGGGAACTTTGCTACGAGTTGCTATCGAACGAAACACAACCAATTAGGATCTATACCTACTAACCATTGAGTTTGCCTGTAATAGGACCACCTACAGTGTAATAAGCATGTCTCCATTCGAGGTCACCTATGGGTTTAACCCCGAATTGCAATTAGACCAAGTACCCGAGCCGATTCTTGATGATGATAGGCCAACCATCGAAAGAGTCAAGGCCATCAAAGCTATGCACCAGAAGGTTGTAGAGCAATTGGGTTGAGCTAATAATAAGCTTTAGAAGTGAAACCAAGGGTAAAGGAAGAGAGAATTTCAACCAGGTGATTTGGTCTGGATACACCCCAGCAAGGAATGATTTCCAAACTTAAAGAAAAGCAAGTTATCTCCTAGAGTTGACAAACCTTTGAATGTACTTGGAAAGATCAATCCTAACACCTTTAGGATTGAATTACCTAAAGGATATGGAGTCTTAGACTCTTTCAACACTATCGACCTCTAACCTTACACCCCTAAAGACGAGTAACCTATACTTGAACCAGATTTGATCCAAAATCTCAAACAACCTAAAGGGGATGATAAGGATTAAGGACCAATTATACGCTCCCAAGCTCGAAGGCTCTCTCAGGTGATCCACCGAGTTGTCCAAGGTAAGTTAGGTGCCGAAGAGTAGTGCTTGCCCCAATCTAATCTGCCTAGTTACTTTGCTCTCTATGCTATCTAAGGTATTACCAAGGTAACTAACCAACGTGCTAAACCAAACCCTTCGTTGTGCACTAGTCCAAGCGCCAAATCTAAATATAGTAATCTTTACGGTACCGAGGCCGAGCTGATAACTATCAGGAGCCGACCATCCGAGGCTTACCTTACTATGAGTTGTCCCTGAGCCAACCCCAATCCAACCATAGTAGTTAGGGTGCCAAACTTTTAACGTCGATCAGATATGAATAGAGGCCCACCCCTGCTTGGATCATACTATTGTCAGAATCATAGAGTAGAAACGCCCGTGCACTGTACTTTCTAACAAATGATGTTCACTGTATACGATTTCATGTTTTCTTGTAAATTATTTCCTTTTATTTAGCAAATAGGGATTCATTTTTGTAATTATCTGTAACGTAGAACTTGCTCTAATAGGGTACTATAAATAATCACATAATGTAACAGCCACTAGAATATATAGAAGAATAGAATGAACTTTTGCCTTCTCTTAAGCTAAGTGTCATCTTACTTACTGTTGAGCTACTCTTATTTAGCCCATTCGAACGTAGATTGGTGGCGAGTGACCTCTAGTCATACTTATGCATTATATCAAGTGTGACCTAAGCTCGTATAAGGCATTAGTGCATCATATCCATTGTCGGTGCACGGGAACCCCTTGCTTACTCTTAACTATCATTTAACTTTTCAAGCCATCTTGTGGCTTAGACCCATCCCTTTAGTTACGCGTAATATTAGGTTTGTATGTTTATCCATGAGTTGGTAAAGACAAGCCAGTGGTAATGCAACCTAGACTTATAACACTACTATCACCAGTTTAGACTAGAGCAACTACACCAGTTGTAAAGTCCATACAATGTTTTAGGCCTCCTAACGATATGACAGTAGGTCTCGAACCAAGAATGAAGGCAAGGGTTTAAGTAGGTATGAAGAATAGGGAGTAAAGTAGTGGTTTTGATAGTAAATGTGTATAGATATCTTGCACCAAGACACGTACCAAGATACATTCACAATCAGAGGTTTGAGCTTGAAATAAGGTTCGATACAATTCACGAACACTAAATGTCACTCAGGATTCAAATGAAGGTTAGATGTAACTCGTTAACCGAATCAAATGACCACAATCTTAGGGTTAAGATTGATGAGAACACAAGAAAGATTAAGGAGTTACTCAATACTCTATAATCCATTAATGCAAGCTCTAAGAGCTTAAGTATAGCCTTGAAATAAAGAGATTAATAACGTATCATGTTCCTGCTAATTATGAATGTTACTATTTATAGCAAGTCCTAAACCCTAGTAGTAAAACTGTAAATAATATACAAGGCCTTAAACCTTAAAGAATGGGCCCATGAATAAAATAAAGAAAAAATGTACAAGAATAAAAAACTGTATATTTAATAAAAGAAGTCGGCATGTAATCACTCGACTAGTCTTAGAAGGAGTAGGATTTGACCTAAACGAGGTCGGCATTTGGATGTTTGGTTCGAGGACGAGTCTCTCAAGTTCCACAATACTTAGCCGAGATACTTGAAAGGTTAACCCATAATTGTCGAGTACTAGAATTAGTCGACACTAGTCTCTCCATGCCATGTCAAGTGGTTCTTAGGTCTATAACTCTCGGTAATGTACTCTCTTAGCTTCTCAGTAGATGATAAGCCTAATGCCAAGTGTTTGCCTTTCTACCTTTCGACTGTCTAGCAATCACTAGGCTTCGGTACAAACTGTTAGGCCTCGACTTCAAGATAGTCATAGATTAATTCCTGTCATTACCGTAGGGTTTAATGATAGTCATCCTCAACTTTAAATAATGAGCACGGACTTGAATGCTAAATAAACTTCTCTTCTAGTTTCTCTTCACCATAGGTGCTAAGTGTCTCTAGATTTCCTCTTCTCATGGGGGTCAAAAATAGCTCTTTTCATCCTTTCAAATTGTATAAGTGTTGATGAAGCCATCATGGATCACTTTTCAGTCATACTCCTAAGGTTAGCCAAGAAGTAAATTTGTGGCATTCATAGGGACCACATCGAAGTCAATCTCGTCCTCATACTATCCTACCTTGAATGCTATCAAAGCTCTTTTATGCACATAGACTATACCCTTATCATTAAACCACTTCAAGCCATAAGGTCGAAGATGTGGGTAGGTTGGCAATTTCATCTTTTCCACTAACTCAGTAGAGACGACATTGGTGCAACTTCCTCTATAACAACTAGGGAACAATTCTATCCATTCACTAAACATCGAATATGAAATAAATTTTCCTTTTGTATGGGGTCTATTTTTAAGTCAACACGCTTGTTTGTCCTGGCTATGAGTTCATCATGATTTTCGACGTAGACATCTTCTTCTATCAACTTGTCTTTTAAACTCTTGTCACTTTGACTTTTTACTTAAGCCTCGAGTCCTTTGTCATTCAAGACCATGGCCCTTTTATTCAGACATTAAGAAGTAATATGTAGTAGCCTAAGCACTTGAAGCAATTGACCTCTCGAGCCTTCATGCCAGGTACTTTCTTTCTCTCAACTCTCTTTGTCTCGGCATGATCAAGTCGGCTATACTTACCACTTTCCATCTTCTTCTCTCACCTTCTTTTAGCATACTTCTTAGGCTCAAGGTTGATTTGTTGAGGTTAGTTAGTTATCCTTTGGTGCTTGCTTCTCTTCTATCTCTCTACCCCTAATGCTAAATTGATCAACTCATCTAATGAGTTAAACGGTTGTAGTTTAACTATGTTGGAAATGTTGTGTCAGAGTATACTTAGAAACCTAGCAATGGTGTAGTCCTATGGCTCGGTAATCTAATATCTCATCATTAAGTCTCAAACTCTTACAAGTACTCCTCGATAGTGCTTCAGCCCTGTCTTAAGTGTTGGAAAGGATAAAGCATCTCTTACTTGAAGTAGGTAGGCATAAAGCATTGATTCATCAACCTCTTCATAAGCCTCTAAGTTTCGATTGGCTCTTCTTCTTTAGCATCTTGCTTGGTGAGTAATTTATCCCACCAAAGACTTACATATTCAATAAAGGCAAACGAGGCTAGCTTGACCTTGGTTCTATCATCATACTCGTAGCACTCAAACAACTTCTCTACTCAGGGAACCTAGTCTAGGAACTCTTTAGGTCGGCTACCATTACTAAAGGTCGGTAATTGAAGCTTAATGTTGTTAAGTCCTCAGCCATATGCTCGAGGTTCATCCCTTGCATTCCGAGTTGCTCGATTCACCTCAGATCGGCCACTTCTATTGGAGCTCTCTTCAACCACATCTCTTCTCAGCTTCAGCTCTCTTCTTTGGGCTCTTGGCTTCTTGACATCAACATTTCTATCATTGCTTCTTCTCGACTTAGGTTAGTTCTCTCGTCTTCTTAGCTCAACAACTCTTCTCAACTATCGCTCATTATTATTAAACTCATTAGAGCCACTTCTATTGGTATGACAGATTCTACACGTGATTCTATACACTTGGCGATGTTATATTGGTGATGCCATTAGAAGAAGTGGATAAAAAGTATAGTCAACTTGCTTGTCCGAGCAGGGATGGCTTAGTCAATCTAGAGTCTCTCTATCTTAACTTTTCTGCAAGGGAGATGCTGAGTCATTATTCGACTCGGGCACAAGTGAGTAATCTATAACTCAGCGTACCATAGAGAGATGGGCAGTCATTCAACTTGGCATAAAGAGTAACTTGGCAAAGAAGTACTCAACTTCGGTAAAAGTCTTCTAGAGTAAAAGAATCCACCTTACGAAGCCTTTCAGTCCTTGGGCTCAACTGCAGGTCAAAAGCCCATTAGCTTGATTCCTATCATTCCCTTAAGGTTGATTTAGATTTAGGATCAACTTCGAATGGTCTTCGATCTACTCTCCGTAGGGGTGATATAGACTAAGGTTGGCAATGTTGAAGGTGTCAAAAACCCCATAGTCCTCGAGCAGCTCCAATCTATAGGCGTTATCATTGATCTTTTGGGGGATTCTTGAAAGGTTCTTCTGCCTTTGCAAATAATTTGTTCCTCCTCTTGCTTAGGAACCATTCCTTGCTGAGGTACTTCCATACCAAGTCTCCTTGCTGGAATTATTTAGCCATCCTACCCTTAGCCTTCTCTCACATTCTTCTAGAAACATGGTCGATGTGCCAAGTGACTTTATTGTAGATGTGCTGATGGGATTGTACCTTAGCTCTCATGTCAAGGTCCTCTTACATAAGCACAAGTACGGGGGTGTGATTAAGGGGTAACTCGGGATTAAAACCATAGACCACTTCGGAGTGAGTCTGCTTAGTAGTGTCATGTACTGTTCAATTATAATTGAATTCAACCATTCGCAAGCAAATGTCCCAATCAGCCAAGTTCTTACCTACTGCAACTCAGACCAATCATCCTAAAGTGTGATTAACCACCTCTATTTAGCCGTCAGTTTAGGGGTGATAAGAAGTACTGAATAGTAGTTTGGTCTCCATCTGACACCATAAGGTCCTCTAAAATTAGCTCAAGAACTCTAAGTCCCTATTAGAGACTACAATTCTCAGCACGCTATGAAACTGCACAATCTCTTGCAAGAAAAGAGCAGCAATGACCAAAGCATCGTTAGTTTTAGAGTACGGCACAAAGTGTGTCATCTTATTGAGCCTATCCATGACGACTATTACAGAATCTTTACCTTGGGCAATTCATGATAGTCTGAGAATAAAGTCCATGCTTAATTCAATCCATGACTTCATTAGAACAGGCAATAGCATTACTTTTCCTTTCTTGTCTCAACACTTAGCCCTTTTTCACACAACATAACTTTCAACGACTTAGTACACATCTCGCCTCATTCTTAGCCAAAAGAATCGACCACTCAGTAACTTATATGTCCTTTTCTCCCCAAAATGTTCGAATGGTCCTCTACTATGGGCTTCCCTAATCAGTAGTTCCCATAGTGAACAAGTCAACATGCATAATTTTCCCCTTTGAAATAAGTAGCCATCTTCTACAGGGTACTCATCTGTTATTCTTCCATCGACACATTGCGCAAATATGGGTCCATAGTGTGGATCCCCAGAGTATTGTTCTTTATTGCTTGCATACCTAAATAATCTGGTCTATAATTCACTCAAGAGTGCATGTCTTCTCGAAAGAGCATTTGCAACTACATTGCTCTTTCTTTCTTTGTATTTTATTATAAAATTGAATGCTTCAAAGAATTCAACCCATCTTGCTTACTGCTTCGATAATTTAGTCTGACTTTAAAGGCAACTCATCGACTCATGGTTAGTATATATGACAAATTATCTCGGCTGTAAATAGTGCTACCATACTTGCAATGCTTAGATTAGCGCTAAGAGTTCTTTGTCATACATGGAGTAATTTAACTACAATCCTCTGAGCTTCTCACTGTAGAAGGTAATTGGTCGGCTTTCCTACATTAGGATAGTGCCTATTACAATGCCTGATGCATCGCATTTCAACTCAAATATTTTCTCTAAGTCAAGTAGAACTAAGACCGGGGTAGAGGTTAATCTTTCCTTTATCTTAGCAAAGCTCCTCTCCTCCCTTTCTCCCCATTGGAAGTCAGTGTTTTTCTTTATTAGCTTAGTAAGTGGTGCAGCGAGAGTGTTGAAATTTCTTATGAATCGTCTATAGAATGAAGCTAGTCTATGGAAACTTCTCACATCAGCATAAGTAGTAAGAGTCGGCCATTCAACGATTTCTCAAATCTTCTCGTTGTCTACTTGTAAGCCTCCTTCACTTACTACATAGCTCAAGGATACCACTTCTTCCTAGCAAAAGCAACATTTCTTCAAGTTGCCAAATAATCCCTTGGCATAAAAGATATTCAATACAGCTTAGAGATTCTCATAGTGACTCAACATGTTGGCACTATAGACTAGGATGTCGTTAAAGTACACCATAACACACTTCCTATTAGATGTTTTAGCATATGGTTCAACAGCCTCATGAAAGTGCTTAGGGCATTTGACAAGCAAAAAGCATGACCATCCACTCATAAAGTCCATGTTAAGTTTTAAATGCAGTTTTCCACTCATCTCCCGATCTCATGCAAATTTGATGGTAGCTAGACTTGAGATTAATCTTGCCGAAAATCTTGGCTTCACTCAATTCATCCAGCATGTCCTCCAATCTAGGAACGGGATACCTATATTTGATTGTAATCTTGTTCACAGCTTGACTATCTACACACATCTGCTAGGTTCCATCCTTTTTTGACACTAGAAACACTGAAACAGTACAAAGGCTAAGACTCTCCCTAACATACCCTCTCTTTAGTAACTCATTGACTTGATGTTGAAGTTCAGAAGCTTACTTGGGACACATTCGATAAGTAGGCTTATTCGATAGGGCAGTGCCGAGTATTAAGTCAATGTAGTGTTCTATGCCTTGTAGTGGGGGCAACCCCTCGAGCAACTTTTCTAGGAACAGATTAGCATATTCGTCCAGCAACTCTTTGATTCCTTAAGGTAGTTCACCCCGCTCCTTCATTTCTAGCAATTGCCTGACCAACATAAAGGTCGGCTCATCAGCATTGATGGCCTCCCGAAGCTCAGCTCTACTCATCACTAGAGCCTTCTTCGATCCGTAAACAAGTTTTGTCTGTAGTTTGTTAACTTCTCTTGGCAGCATCAAGTTCATTGTAATCTTTCACCCATCCTTCTCGAACATGTATGTGTTCTTATAATCATCATGGAGAACTATCCTATCAAATAGTCACGATCTACCTAACAACATGTATGAAGCGTGATAAAGGCATATTTTTCATGTTTTAAAGTATAAATTAAGATAAAATTATTCTAGATTTGATAGAAATCATTAAGAATTGGTACTTAATTATGTTCATTTGGACATTTTAGGAATTAGAGAATTCAAGAGTGGAATTACGGATGATTTAGAGGAATTTTAGGCAAATAAACAAATTTCGAATCAATATATGCAAATTGGAATTAAAGGTAGCCAGCCTAACAGCTGGCTTACAACTTACAACTTACAACTTGCACTGCTAACCCTTGTTGGCTACATCGCTAGCCCTAGATAACTACACCACCAGCCCTAGATGACTACACCACCAGCGTATTAGCCGACCTTACACTTATACCGCCAACCTTCATAAAAAAAAAAAGAAGAAACTTCATGCAAGCCAACCCTAATTTTTCATATAAATAGCTTATGTTTCATTGTTTGAGAGATTTTTTAAACACTTTTTCCTTAGACGTCGAGTGAGAGGATTTTGTTTTTGTTGTGGAGACCAAGATTGAAGTTGCAATTGAAAATTATTTCTTTCCAATATAGAATTGATGACATCTATTTCAATTATTCTTATGCAATTCTATGAATTACTTATGCTTTCAATTATGAATTTCGTTGCAATTTCAATTAGTATTTGTGTTTTTGTTTCCAAATCTATGACTGGCTAAATTTATTTATGGGAATTGATGAAACCCTAAATAGTTAAGATGATGATTATGTTCATGTTATTGGATTAAGAGATATATGGATGATTCATGATTGCAATTTTTATGATTTTGATTATAATTGTTCAATTGATTATAAGAGTTAGAAACCCTAATGATACTGGAGTTGATTAGGGTTTGTTAGAAATTCTTAGTTGATTTGATTAATCAATGTAGAAGCAGAGTTAATTGAATTAATTAGAAATTATTTAGAGATTAATGCAATGTTCGCCGATTGATTATTCACTAAGACATTAGGGATAATTGATTTAAGACATTAAACAATCATAGTATCAGGAGATATATGATTATAATTTAGAGTCTACTGTTAATTGGAAGATGTGAAAGCTGACTAATTAATTAGGGGTTTAAATCATTAAGTTTTAAGGTATAATAATTTCACTTGAATGACCATATAACTATTAATCCATATAATATAATAACAATTTGGTTTGCGTAATCTAGGGTGGATTCTGTTTTCTAGCAATTCTCAATTGATTACTTAATTTTAGATTTTTCATAGTTATTTTCTTTTCAATAGTTTTAGAGTAATTATTAGATTAATTAATTTAATTTTAATTGCCTGAATATTGATAAGAACTAGTATAGGATTAGTAATTTCTTAGTCCTTAAGGGATCGACAACCTTACTTTTTTATATTACTTGATTTCGACCCAATATAGTTGCTAGAGTATTCACGATTTATTTTTATATATATAGTTTAAGGGAATCAAAGCGCAAATGGGTAGTATATTGTAGAGGATCTGCTTAGAGTAATTTCTAATAGTGATTGGCAATAGTATTTGCCAAGTGACATGTAATGCTCTTTTCTCACTCAACTAGTGCAACTTGTATGGCCTTGGTTAGGCAATACTCGGCAACCTCAATTTTGAAATAAGATTGGCTAATGCCATATTGGTGTAACTTCTACCATTCACAATGAGGGCACACACTTGATTATTCACCTTATAGGTGGTATAAAACAAATTCTCTCTTTACTCCTCCTCTTTGAGGGTTTCATGATCATTGTACGTTAGACAACTATGATCAATTGGTCCAAGTCCTCAGCAAACACATCCTCTTCAATCAGTTCTTTCTTGGCAACTTCTTTCTCGGCAATGCTCTCCCCTTCTTCAGGTTCCTCATTAGCACTTTCTACATCTAGCTTCGAGATGTCTCCCTTGATAACCATAGTCCTATGGTTCAGGCACTGAGCAACCATATGTCCAAACCCTTGACATTTGAAGCACTTAATCTGGCTTGTCTTCTTACCAGACCCTTACCTCTTCTCATAAGTTTAGGTTGACACGTTACTATTAGTTCAGCCTTTCTAGTTGGCTCAGACATCCACCTTTCAGGTTAGCTCGGTACTTAACTAAGCTCGATGATTTCCTTATTTAGGTCGGCCAGTTGGCATTCTGATAGGTACTTAGATTTTTCTCTACCTCTCTACTCATTGAGTTATTCGGATGGCTTCATCCATTATTGTGAATCGTTGGAGTTCTATAATGTCCTGAATATCACCTCTCAATCTCATAATGAATCTAGAGATTGTTCACGCTGGGGGTTCCTCCACTTCACATCAGATTATGAGCATTTGGAATTCTTGGACATACTCGTCAACTATTTGGCTTACTTATCTCAACTCCTAAAGCCGAGTAAAAGTGTCTTACAAATAAGTTTTCAACACAAACCTATTTCTAAGTATTCTCTTTATCTCGAACCAAATATTAATCTCTTGGTAGCCCTCTCGACTCCTCATAACTTGGAAATTCTTCCACTACATGGCGGCATATTTGGAGAACTCAATAGCAGTAATTCTCACCTTCTTGTAATCTTCATATTGATAATATTCAAAAACATGCTCCACTCTCTCTTCCTATTCCAAATATTCATCAGTACTCCCAAATTAATTGAAGCTCGGAATCTAAAGTTTTACATGGTCAGATGCTCTAGGGACTCTAGCTCACTCTTCTTCAAAATACTCTTCCTCATCCTCTTCATCCAGTTCTCTCAGGTATATCCTTTGTCTTACTTATTCGCTTATTCCTCCACCTCGAACCTATTGAGTTGGGTTCTAACCTCTGGCAGGTTGAGCAACTTGTAGAGTGTTATATACAACTTCAGCAAGTCGATAAGCCAATGTGTAAACAACTCGGGTTAAGTCCACTAAGTCCACTAAGAGATTAGCTACCTCATCAAGTCTCTCGCTAGTGCTTCTTAAAGTTCCCTGAGACTATTAGCCATGGTAGACAATTCCACTATTGTCATCTCTAATACCAATGTTCACACTTAGGTCAATCATTTACTTCACATATTCAAAGCTTAAACAAACACTTCCGCAAACTAGAAAATTAACAGCTAGCAAACATAGCAATCAAATGAACACGATAACTTACTCTATTTCACACACGTAAAATAAAGTATAAATAGAACTTCAAAACAAGCTACAACTAAAGTGAAACCTCTACTCTGATACTAAGATGTTACGAATCATGACCAAGAATAGATAAGGTCGGTTGCTGAATGGGTCTAAGCTTGTTGAAAGCTTGAAAAAGGAAGTGATGGGGAATGTGCAAAAGAACAGATACAGATGAAAAGTAATTAAAAATCTACGAACAGCTCCAATAGATAGGACGCATCAATGAATCTTCTAAAGACTTATGGTGCAATTCAATATGATACATAAATTGGTCCGATGAGGTTACTCACCACCTAACCTTACTCAAGGGTTAGGATAAAAGTGAAATGAATGTAAATAAAGTAATGTTTTTGAGAGAAAAATGTCAAGTGTATGAATGATAATCAATCTTTCTACAACTACGAATGCAAGGGTATTTATACCTATAAGTTAGGGTAACTTACCTAAAAGAGAAAAGACAAAAAGAGCATTTCCTAAGGAAGTAATGTACAAGATACAAAAAGGTAAAAATGAATATTCAAGGAAAACAATTATTAGTGTAACAAATTCTACACATGATTCTGTATACGTAGCAATATTGTATCGGTGATGCCATTGGAAGATGAGGGCAAAAAGTACAGTTAGCTTGCTTATTTGAGCAAGGATTGCTTAGTCAGTCCAGAGTCTCTCTATCTCGACTTCTTGACAAGAGAGATGCCGAGTCATTGTTTAGCTTGGGTGCAAGTGAGTAATCTACAACTTAGTGTATTACAAAGAGATGGGTAGTCATGCAGTTCGGCATAAAGACTGACTCGATAAAAAAGCACTCGACCCTAATAAGAGTCGGTTGGAGTAGGAGAATCCACCTTACTACGCCTTGCAATCCTCGAGTTCAATTGTAGGTCAAAGGCCCAATAGCCTAATTCTTATCAAGTAAGCTCCTGGATAGAGTTAGTGAGATTCTGAATTTGATATTCTAAGTTATCAACACATCTCCTCAAGCTCCTGTAAGGACTGTCTCCACTATTATTGACATTATCTTTCGGCATTGTAGTTCATACAATAAATTCTAGAGAGAAAATTTAACAAACACATAACACACTCAACTATACTTGACTTGGAACTACCATTAAGACAATTCCACACTATTGCAACAAAATGCACCTACTAGTAACTTAAAAATTTACTGACACTTCATTCAATAATCCAATACAAATAATACAATACCATAGCTAGTACAAAGACGAATAATGTACTACACTATAGAATGATGATTAACAGAAATGTTCAAACTACGAATCAAACTTTGAAGAACACTAATATGCATGTCTCCTCAAAGCTTTGATACTAAAATGATAAAGCAACAGGTCTCAAACCAAGAGTAAGGGCAATTGGGATTCAAGTAGGTATGAAGAAAAGGGAGTGAAGCAAGGGTTTTGATAGAGAATGTATATGGATATCTTGCACCAAGATACAAACACAATGAGGGGTTTGAGTTCGAAATAGGGTTCGATACAACTCACGAATACTAAATGTTACTTAGGATTCAAATAATAGTTAAATGCAACTCACTAACTGACTCAAATGAAGATTCACCATAATCTTAGGGTCAAGATTAATAAGAACACAAGAAATATTAAGGAGTTACTCAACACTCAATAATCCGGTAATGCAAGCTCTAAGAGCTCAAGTATGACCTTGCTCCAAAGAGAAATATTCTTTTCTATTTTCAATAATGTATGATGTGTCTGCTAGTTATAAATGTTGCTAGTTATAAATGTAGCAAGTCCTAAATCCCAGTGACAAAACAGTTAATAATGTACAAGGCCTTAAACCTTGAAGAATGGGCCCATGAATAAAATAAATAAAACATGTACAAGAATACAAAACTATGCATTTAATAGAAGAAGTCAGCATATAGTCACTTGACTAGTCTTGAAAGGAGTACGATTCAACTTGGATAGGGTCAGTAGTTGGATGTCTGAGTCTGAGGATGAGTCTCTAAAGTCTCGCAATGCTTGGCCGGGATACCTAAAAGGTTAGTCTATAATTGCCGAGTATTAGAATTAGTCGGCATTAGTCTCTCCATACCATACCAAGTGGTTCTTAGGTCTCTAACTCTCGGCAATGTGCTCTCTCGGCTTCTCAACAAATGACAGGCCTGATGTAGAGTGTTTGCCTTTCTACCTCTCAATCATTTGGTAACCACTAAACCTCAACACAAACTATTCGGCCTTAAATTCAAGATAGTCACAGGCTGATTCCTATCACATAAGGTGTCAGCTTGTAAGTAGGCAACAAAGGTATGTTTTTTGTATAAGAAGACTAGGCATGTGAGTAAGGATTGTGATAGGAATCGAACCCCTGGACCAATCACTCATAACTAAGCTAAAGGACTCCAAGGATTCACATGGAGAATACTAGCTTGAAAGCAAAGCCAAGATGGAGATCCCTATTTCGAATTGATCACTTGCTAACCTATTTGTCAGATCCTTACATATATCAAACCTGCTCCTATTCAACAGCGAAGTTTTATTCTAGAACAGCCCAAGATTAGCTGAGTCGAGCTCCTTAACTGACCACAATGCTTTTCTACTTTCGCTTACTTGCATCATATTTCTAATGACCTACCACCAAGCAACATGTATTCCCTGAGCACAGCCTTCCAGAATGTTTCCTTCTTTTCCATATTGAATATTCTTTGTCTCTTTTACCCCTTTTAGTATGTTTTATGTAACTTAATTTTAGAATACCTTTTTGTCTATTCATACATATAAAGTAACCCTAGTGGATGGGTATATAAACCACCCCCCACTTTCTTGTATGTAGACCATCAACTAATCAACACAGAATTATTTAAGTTAAGTAACCTTAGTGTTCTCATTATCATTTAACTCTTATCTATTCTCTTTAGCAAGGAGTTGTGGTGAGTGACCCTTTAGTTTAGACTAGTATATCATATCTGGTGGATTATACGACGAGTAAGATCAAGTAGCACATCATATCCATTTGGTAGCTACTCGGATGTTGCTAACTTTTTCCCTATTTGTTTTAGTTTGCTTTGTTGTGATGCTTCTCCATATGTACAACCTTAGAGATGCATCAGATTACAAAGGGACTATTATTCTACACTAAGGTTTCTATTATAAAGGCAGCTAAAGGGGATACTATATGGTAGACTACAGGGATATAGGGAGCCAAACAGCCCATGGGACACCAATTGTAAGAGCCTAAGCAGTTCCTATAGTGACTTGTCCTCAACAAGCAAGCTTATAGCAAAGAGCCCTAGCCCAAGTCTTCGTACTTTAGCACCAAGACACTACTTATGACATAGACATCATGGTAAGTGTGCTTTCTATCCTATCCCATAGTGTTTATGCACTTTTTTATACTAGTGCTTCCTACTCATGTAGCTAAATCTTTTGTACATGTGTATGGTTTGCATGTTTCTGTTTTGGATACTTGTTTGGTTGTGAATACTCCTTAAGGGAATGGAATGGTTTTAGACTAGATTTGTTGAGATGTGGAGATAGTGATCAAGGGAAGGTTATTAATGGCAAACTTATTAGTGTTGGAGCTATCAAATTTTGAAGTCATTTTAGAGATAGATTAGTTGTCAAAGCACCATACTATATAAGATTGTCATAATCGGGTGGTATTCTTTCAACCCCCAAGAGAAGTACCTTTTAGTTGCAGAGTAAAAGCTTAGAGGCTGACTCAATGTATTTCATATGAGTTGTGGGAAAGGCTTACTATATCTTCCTTAATGGTAGAAGTGAACAAGATTGAGTCAAAGTTAGAGCAGACGCTGGTAATGCAAGAGTATTCAGACGTGTTTTTGGAAGACTTATCGGGTATTTTACTTAAAAGGGAAGTTGAGTTCATAATCAATCTAGTGTTGAAAACAAAAACTATTTCAAAATTGGCTTATTAGATGGTGCTCACAAAGTTAGTCGAGCTGAAGAAGCAGTTGCAAGAGGTATAAGATAAGGGTTTTATTAGGCTTAGCTTATCCCTATAGGGAGCTTTGGTGCTATTTTTAAAGAAGAAGGATAGGAGTTTGTAGATGTGCATTGACTATTGTCAAGCCTTATTTCCAATTTTCCTTAATTTATTTTGTATTAAGCCTAGCTTACTTAATACAAAATACTTGACATAAAATTAAAGAAAACATTTTTATTTTAAAAAAATATTTTTTTGAAATAATGTTTCATGAGTCACCAACTAATCTAACAAGTAAAAGATAGATTAAGGTTTCTTGGGTGGAAGAAATCCTAATCAAGTCACTTGCCTACTATTTCTTTTAAAAAATATATGTTTAGAAAAATTTAAACTAAAGAATCGAGTTCGAAGGCTAACTTATTGAGGTTGGATCTCCATGCAAAAGTTAAAGAAAAAAAATTAATGGAACTTTATCATTTATTTTATTTCTTTCTACAAAAATGTGAAAATAAGAAACAATGTAAAATTGCAATGAAATTGAAATTTTTATTATTTTCGCTAAGAATTCATCCTAAAAATAAAAAAATATATATATTTTACAAGCATTTACGATTGCATTAAAGGTACCTACATACTAGATAATTAGAATCAAACCGATTGTAGTTCTTTTTTGTAGAAAAGATTTAGTGGGTTAGTTCTTTTTAATTTTGAAAATTGGGCCAAATTTACATTCTTAACAATTTATTATTTTGATTAAGAAAAACCCTAATTTTATTTCCAATTTTTGAAAAGAAAACCCTAAAACACTAATTTTTGAAAAGAACTCCAATTAAGAATTTTATTTGTTATAAAAAAAAAACGTGATAAAAGATTTATTTTTCAAGAAAAAGCTTTAAAGACCTAAAAATGCAATTTTTATGAAAAATTAATGAAATGTGCACTTTTTAAGAAAATATGAATTTCTAAAAATGCAACATTTATGCAACAAATATATTTTAATTATTATTATAATGACATGGAAAAAAAAAATCAACTAATAAAAGTTAAAACCAAGACTTGCGAAAAACCCATGTTAGTACTTATCTATGCAAATACTTTATCCTAAAGACAAAACTAGAATTTCACAATAAAATTTGAACCATATAAAGTAAGTAAAACAAAACTAACGTTAAACTAATAACCTGCACAAAGAGCAACTTAAGTTAGTACAAATCCCATTTTTATTTGATTAGCAAACAACTCAAAATAACAAAGCATCAATAAAGAGCCCACTAAACAAATAGGGCAGATCAAGTATAAGGAGGTTATGCTCGAGTCAAATCCTATCAAATCATGGGGCTCCAATCACAAGTTAGGTTGAGTTGCTACTCCAATCACCTTCCAAGGTTCATACGAACACTCCAAGCATTGAATCAAACAAAAACTTAACTTTGATGAGGATTTTACTAATGTAAGTAGAGTCAGTGATGGTGTTTTGGGTTGTAGTGGTGGTTTAGTGGTATTTGGAGTTGGGGATGGTAGCTTGGTTAGTTTCTGTAATGGCGATCGATGATTGATGGGGTACTGCTTCCATTTGTTGTTAAGTTGAGGATGGACAATAGGTGTAGCTTGCACACAATCGAGAGTGGGTGAGATAAGAAGAGTTGTCACGGGGGTCAATAGCAAGTCATGGCAATGTGTTCTAAGTCACAAGCGATAGTTAGGTTTAAGTGAGAAAGAGGATCATAAGGTTGGAGTTGCATTTGGTTCTAGGTTGCAGTCGCAAGCGGGTTAGGTTCACGACCTAGGTTATTTCTAGTGTATGTATGTGTTGGCATAGGTTTGTAGGTCTCATAAGAGAGGGAGGAGGTTGGATTGCAACTAGAGTTTAGGTTCGGTTACGGTGGATAGTAGCATCACTAGATTCAATTGAGCTTGTTTATGGCTATTGATTTGGTCGACAAGTGGGTTTGCGCTAGTACTAAGGTTGTGGTATGGTTAAGTCATGTTAGAGTGGTGATGCACGTGTTACTGGGTTCGATTAGGGATATTGGGCATAATTGGGTTAAAGTTTGGAGGTAAATTGGTGTTGTTAATGGATGGTAGATGGATGAGTGTTTGTAGATGAGTGTGTTCATGTGTATATGTATTGTGTGATCCAATCATCCTTGTTGACCTTTATAAACTCACAAACTCAAATCCTTCTCAATCAAGTTTAGATCAAAATAAATCCTTTTAATTTAGGTTAGATTCATATGAACTTTAACAAATCTTGCATTGATAAGTTTTTCCATATTTTTTAGTTAGATTTGACTTTGTTGATAAAGTTTTGATCAAGATTTCATCAAATCCACTAAAACAACTAACGAGTGGATCCATTATTCTCCTTCCTTTTCCCTTGGTTTCTAGGTCCTAAGAAAGAGATGGAAAAAAATTAAAATCACGTGCTTAGCATGTGATGACTCTAGACCTCCACTGTACATAATGTCTGATTTGAACCTAAGACCAACTAGAAAGTAGGCACACGTATTAGCCAACCGAGCTAGCCTTTTCCCTTAACATATTGGGCATTCAATATATATTTAAGATATTAAATCTAAGTCCAACTTAAATTTCATGCTCTAAACCCAAACCTAATTCAACCCAAATTGTTATAAAATGACCCTAGCTTACTTATATAGCTCAAAATATACATACTAAAAATTTTCAACAACATTTTCAAATTTAATAAATCCCAAGTCTTATTTTTAATTAGTCTAGTTAAAAATACTTAAAATTAGACCAAGGCCTACTTTCATGAGTTCAAATTTCACTAGACTTTAAAAATATTTTTTCTAATAAAGCTCAATTCTTAAAGACTCTTAATTCATTAAGTTGCATGTATATTTTCAACTATTGCTTGACCTAATCCTAAAAGACTAACTAACTCAACTTCGACATTTCAACATTTTTTATTTTTATTTTTATTTTTTTTGTATTTTTTCCATTTTTCAATTTTTTTTGTATTTTTATAATAAATCTATCCTAGAAAAATAAAAAAGAAAAGAACCTAAAATAAATTGGTTGTAATAATGGAGTGCCCACAGCTACCTTTCTTTATAGTAAAGTTATATTAAAACTTCCTTACAAAGAAAAAATGATATGTCCATTTTTGCCGAATCTTGAATGGTTAACTAAAAATACACAAACTTGAAAAATCAGATGAGTAGTGTCTCTACCTGATAGGTAGAGGTAAAGGATATTTGACTTAAGATATGAACCTAAAAGGTCAGGGTAAAGGACAAAGAACCCCACTTAATAGGTTAAGGTAAAAGAATAAAGGACTCGACTTAAGAGGTTAAGGGTAAGTCAGGGTAAAAGGACAAAGGACCCGACTTAACAACTCTAGGTTAAAGGATAAAGGACTTAACTTAACAGGTTATAATTAAAGGATAAAGGATCTGACTTGATAGGACGAGGTAAAAAGATAAAGGACCAAACTTGAAAAGTCAAGGTAAAAAGGATAAGATTCCGATTTGATAGGTTAAGCCAAAATGGTAAAGTCCCGACTTGATTGGTCGGGGTAAAAGGGATGAGATTCTAACTTGATAGGTCGAAGTAAAAGCTTTTCAACTAAAAATAAGGCTCTTTCTTAAAATATTAAACAAACAAAGTCCTAACTTGAAATATCAGGGTAAAAATGTTTTGACTTGAAAAATAGAGTCCCAACTTGAAAGGTCAAGGTGAAAGGACTTCGAATATCAAACAAATAGGGTTCCGACTTAATAGATCAAGTACCTTTAAGAGGATAGCTCCCCTAAAGTGAAGCAATCTCGGCATAAATTAACAAGTTCCTTCAAAAGATTTATCTAAAAGGCACGAACTTGAATTAACTGCTTAAGACTAGAGATGAATGCTCTCCTAGTGAAAAAGCTATCAAAAGCTATCTTGAATGGATAAGCAACTCTTTCATGAGACTTATCAGGGATAAATGGGAACAACTGCAGTGGCCATTTTGCATGGATATAGATCTTTAGTTCAACTAGAAATGACTATAAGTCTTAATATTGGAAGGTTCTAAACTCTAGGCTTTGTGAAAATGCCAAGAGATCACATTTAAAGGATGTCAAGACAAGATTAGACTCAATTCAAATCAATTCTTTTGAAAATTTTGGTTTTTCTTTCCTCTTGAAAACTTTATCTCTGTAAAAACTTTTGAAAAGCTTATTATTTTTTGGAAAAATTGCTAACAAAATGGAGAAGTTTCACTGGCTCTCAAAGTTACACCTTAGTAGCAAATTGCCCCAATACTCGGTGGTTATTCATTTTGTCCTTGAGATTGCTTGGTGACTCATTGTTAGCACTTAGGCCATGGCTTCATAAAGGATCAATTCCAAATTTAAGGAAAATGACCATTTATGCCCTTAGGGAAGCATTCAATTCTTCTTTATTTTCAACTTAGGGGATGGTCACCACTACTTGAAATATTTGGTCCTAGAGGACTTCCTTACACTCTTACAGGCCTATTTTCACTCTTGACATCAATTATAAAAATTGTAGTCCATCTTGTAAATGATATAAATATTTAATTATCTAAGTCTTTTTCTAGGTTTGCAATGTAAGGCTTTTGGTCAATGATTCAAGCAAAGGGATATCATTTTTGTGGCCAATTTAAAAGAAATCGTATATGCTCCATTTAGGTTTACAATTTAAGAGCCTACGAACAGACTAAATGAGGGCTTGTCCTAGTTTAACAAGCAAATATTGACAGCTGAATTAGGGATGGTCATGTCGATGGGGTCATGAAATCAAGGCTTCATGCTTTTGGGTACAAAAATCTCATCGTGTTTGGGCTTCGAGTATTCTTGAGAAAGTTTGAGGTTTTAAGCATTGTAACTCTACCATAAGCTTTGTCGAGTCTAAATTTTTTCCAGTTTTTATCATTATCCTTAATCAGATCAATAATAAACCCTACCCATTTAATATTAATCATCAAATAAGAATTAAGAAAAATCTAGGTTTTTAAACATGATTTGAAAAATACTTAGAGTCGCCACCCGACTATAGTTAACAAAAGATTTAAATTAAAACTAATTAAATAAATTAATTTTAATCTAGACACTGGACCATGTGAAAACCAATTTTGAAAAATGGTTTTTGAAAACCAAATATTTTGAGTTTGGGGGCTAATCTATTAAATCTCAATCGAGTACTACCTTTAACTTTTCGAAATTAAGCTTATCCTTTAATAATACCCTTCTAAGAAAAATCTAATTATATGCAAATAAAATTGAATCTACCAAGAAGGATAATTGAACCATTATTTAAAAAAAGTGGAAAAACAAATTTTTTCGTATTTTAAGTCGCTCTATAGTATCTCACAAGTGCCTACACATCCACTATTCAAAATCAAACTTTCATAGTTCATTTGATAAAATTTAGGTGTTTTGCACCTTTTTAATTTCTGAAAACTAGCCAAGTGTACATTTTAATTCAATTCAAATTTATTTAAGAAAAATTCAATAAAGGTCCTAATTTGGTGTATTTATTTTTGAAAATTCCAAAAATATCCTAAATTTGAAAAAGATTGACTTTATTTTTGTTTTTTTGGCTGAAAACTGAATTTTTTAAGTGACAAAACATTTTTTTTTATTTTATATTGTTTATTTAATTTATTTTTCTTTTATTTTTTTTACTAAAACAAAAATAGTTTTTCTTTTCTTTTCTTTTTGTTCTCTTCTTTTTCTCTTTGACTTTTTTTCCTTTTTCAATTTTTTTTAACTTTTACTTTTAATTTTTACAATAGAATATTAAAAAAGATACGATACAACAAAATATAAAAAAAATGGATAAATAAATGAATAAAATCAAATTGGAATCAAACCAAGAGAATTAGTTGTAGGTCAGGACGTGAGTTGCTGGGTCTCTGGGTTAAGTCTTCTGATCCTTCTTCAAGTTGTAAGCTAATAAGTTGAAGAAGGCAACTGCAATAGCTTCAAAGGTCGTTCCGAGATATTTCATGTACCAAAACTAGGGGGAAGTGGCATTTTTATGCATATTATATTGGTAATTAGGTGTTTTATGAAGTGCTATAGCCTAATATGGTCATTCGATGGTGGTTGAAAACTACCCTAAGGTGGTGGTGGCAATCGCCACTTTATGGTAGCTGTTAGAGGTTGGATCTTGGTTTTTAGGACACCATGAGCTTGGTTGTGGTGTTAATTCTCGTCGAAACAAGGTAGATGGCGGTGTTTTGAAGTGGTGGCCATGGAACTTAGGGTTTAGGTTAGCGATAGTAGATGTGGTGCTTGGAAGCATGGCTAGACATAGGAGAGGATAGGTTTGAAAGCTTGGAGTGTAGGGAATCTCATGGGTTGCTTAGTCTTGCATGACAAGCTTTGAGCCAAAGCACCACCTAAAGAGAGAGAGGGACGAATTGTAGAGAGAGAAAGATCATGGGAGTTTGTTTTTGTGAGATTGGGGTTAGTTAAGGTAAGGAGGGTGCTACTATGAATGGTGGTGGTTTGAGTAGTTTTTGAAGTTGAAAACAAATCCAAAAGTCCCTATTTATATTATTCAACACTTAAACCAGCTTAGAAGGTCCTTAATTCACCATTAAAATCAAAGATGCACATAAATGGTGTTGACCAGACTCAAACTCGATTTCATGCAATTTCATGTTAATAGCTAGTCAAATGTATGTACTTATTGTTTGTTTTTACTAGAAACAAACATTAGAAGCTTCAAAATTCAATTCAAAGCTTGAATTAAGCTTAGTCAACTTAGGTATTTAAGTCATGCATCTATGCTTCTTGTCACTTTTGATTTGATTTTGATTGCAATAATGCATGAATCTATGCAAGTTATTATATCATATTCGAAGTTGGCCATGTGCTCATCACAATTTCACCATCAATTTAGTAAAATAGTGTTAAGAACTCAATCAAAATTAGCTAAGAACAAAGGGCATTGGGTTAGGAATGCGCAAGGAAGCATGGGAAAGGAAGAGAAAAGGAAAGAATGGGAGAGAAAGAGCTTGCTAATGTGGCGCCACATGGGTGTCATGTTAGCCATGCAGTCAAATAAACGTGTACTACATATCAGGCATTGACTCATGGCCTAATAGACATTCACCATGTGTAGTTTATTATGGAAAAAGAAGAAAAAGGCACAAAGTGCCTATTAGGAGATTTAAACCCATAACCTCTCTCATGTATCAATGCTAAGATCGAGTGTAGTAACAGTTGGACTATTGGCCCATACCCTATTATAAGTTGCACAAAATATACATTTAACAACTAAAAATGGCTAGGCTAGAATTTTACTAAGCCCATAACAACCTTAAAATTTTTTTAAAAAAAAAATGCACACTCACCTAAGACCTTAATATTTCTAAAAAGCTATTTTGAATTATTTATTACTTCTAATATCTTAACTCTAAATTTTTTTCTCTAAAATTTTCTCCTTTTTTAATATTTTTTCTAAATTTACTATTTTTTGTACTTTTTTCTAAATTTTCTAATTTTTATACTTTTTCTAAACTAAAACCCTTTTCCCTAATCAAAAATTATAAAGAGGTAAAAATGGGATATCTACAGGGTTTGATCTCAACTTTCTAAATACATAGGCTTTGTGCTTGTAAGATTCAACTCACATAGGATCACCCTTTTTTTTTTCCCTTTATCCCTTTTTTCCCTTCTTTGTTCTCCTTTTCTTTTTATCAAAGTGATCGTTATCCATTGTCTCAAGTTCCATTTTAAGAGGATCAAAGCCCTGAATCAATGGGTTTAGAGCATGTGGGCTTAAGTGGAGTATGTATGGGTTTAGATGAACCATATATGTGCTTGAGGTGTTTAGACAAAATGTATGGGTTTAGAGTACTCGAAAAGAAAACTAATAGTTTAGAGATGAATTGACTTAGGTAAAAGTGTATGTAGATTAATGCTATCCCTAATTGCAAAGAAATTGAATTATCTATAACAATTTTACTTATGAATTAATGAAACTAAAACAAGCATAAGTTAGTCTATTCCTTTCTCCAAATTAATGATCCTAATCTGTTGATTGCCTCAATGTAAGGTGGTTCTTGATAGGTTTGATTTGGAAAGATCTCTTTGAAAGGTACAAATGGGTTTGCAAGGGATAATTATGTTTAGGATGATGAAATAAATTCCTAACTTGTCTTTGACTTAAATATCAAGTTCAAGATGGTCCTCTTTTAAGGAATGAGCCTAACTCTTCACTTTGGTGGCATTCATCTCTCATGTGTGTTTAAGGTTAGTGTTTAGGATATGGTTTGCCTCTCTTCATTCTAAAAATTTCAAGTAATGAGTTGTCTTTCCCCAAGCAGAAAGTAGATGTTCAACTAGACTTGATCATTGATCAAAATTGCTCCAAGCTCAATTGGATGAATTGGTTTAGAATAATGCCCCATTTATTACCTCAAGCTCCAACTCATTGGGCTTATTAGTAGAATAATTCATAATGGAAATGAGCTTTGTGTTTGCTTTCTAGGTTGGAGTAGGTAGGTTAGCTTTGTGGATTGAATGTTTAGGATTTGTTAGCCTTGGAAAGGGTTGGAGCAAGTGGGCAAAACTCTGAGCAAAGTCAATAGGTCATGTGTTTAGAGTTTTTCTAGCTTAAAGTAGGTTGAAATAGATGGGAATGTTTGGTGTTTGTATTTAGGCTTTTGTCTAGGGCTCTTGAAAAGGTCTAGTGGTATGCTTCTCAAGGTGTTTTTTTTTTTTTTTTTTTTATGGGTAGATGGCTTTCGTCTCCACTATTTTCAATGATCATGCCCCTTAGTGACCACCAAGGACTCCAGGCTTAAAATGAGTGACCACCAAACCTTAGGCCAAGTTAACTTACTAAATGCAATCTTCAAGAGTTTTAGGGAATTCCCCACTTGCTAGCAATGTTCTTTTCCCCTTTTTTTTTAAAAAAAGAAAAAACAAAAGTCTTGAAAAATATCAACTAGTAAAAATAAAAAATCTACTATGTTACAAACAATGAGATTGCAAATCTCCATAAAGATACATATGTAACAAGAATAATGAAACAGATGACAACTAATAATAAGTGGTTAATTTACAGAAGCTAGCATAGCAAAAGAATGAACTTGAGGAAATAGTTAGTTGTAATGCAAGAATTATTTACAAGACTTAAAGACCTTTTAGGAAAAATTGTTTTGCTAATGAAAGTCAAAGAGACACTTATGCTATAAATGACCGGATCACTAACATTTTCAAAAGAATGATTAAGTTAATGACCATGATGACAAGGCTACAAGGAAACATGAATACTAGGATTTATTATAAAGATGATAAGATATGAAAGATGGATAATTATTTTACACTGAAACTGGGATGATAGGACTGAGTACTTTTTCTACGAAGGTGACATTAAATCTTGAGGAGGTAGTAATATTATGATAGCACGGAAATGACTGGCCTAGAAAGATAATTAGATTGTCTCTACTTCTTAAAGCATTGTCAAACTAAAGGGTTTCACTATGAAAGTAATGGGAGACTGATTACAAAGATGATGACCAATGATAAAAGAGATGATTATTTTGCATAACATTGGATTATGGGGAACATAGCAAAGAAAATTCATAACTTAGGGGGTATTAATTATTTTACAAGCCTAATGAGAAACTTTTATTTTTTATTTACATTGTGCATGTACACATTATAAACATTAGATGTAACAAATAGTTATAATAAAGAGGGAGCACATGAACAAATAATGACTAGAACAATAGCTAATAGATGCTAATGTAGAGGCTAAGAATTGAATAATAATGTGACAATTATTGTAAAATTTTCCAAGTTGCAACCTTATTAAAATCCACTATGTACATCAATTAAATTACAAATAGGCTAGACCCTTATTGAGTTTACAATTTTCCTATAGGTACAAATGGGGGATAAAGTATAAGGAAAATCTTACAAAAACAAATACCATATAATAAGCTACAAGGATAGATTATTCACAACCACTATCCCATAGGAAAATAATAAAGTTTCCACTCTTTGCCCTCGGTTATTCTATTTATTTTTTTGAAAAATGTCACACCAATATTCACTCGCTACTCTATAAAAGATTTAATGGTTCTATCATAATGAAAAATTATGATACCTAAAACATATATTACAAGACAATATTTAAAGAAAATAGTATATAACACATGTGAAAAAGAAATAATACACATATAGAAACAACATATACAAATAAAAATGGATGCAATATGTAGCATAAGCATGCAATGCAATAGAGATCAATAATTAATAAATAATAGGAATGAATTATTATAAGCCCGTGATCAATATTCATGCATACTTACATATACAAGTACGTGGATTTCTAAAATTAAATTTTTAAAAATAGAGTCCATAGGTACTTATATATATGTGTGTTAATTAATATAGTTTTTGAAAATAGAGATCCAATTGACCACAGCTTATAATAATTTCTTTTTAGCACCTATAATTTAAAGTATAAGTGGGTTAACCTATCACTGCTAGGTAAGAGTAAAGACCTTAGCAACATGAGGGCCAACCTATTCTAGATTCCTAAGGTAGCCTAGGTTTGACCATATCTAAGTACACATAAATGATTCTTGAAAAAAAAAAATAATCCCACAAATTCCCTAAACATTAATCTGATTGGGCCGACTTCTTTCTAGTGAACTTGCATTAATAAAACCCAGTCAGTACAACTATATACAGTAATATACAATGAAAATAAAAAAATAAAATTAAAGGCTCATTAATTAATTTTCTAAAATTCCCACATGGTTAGCCCACCAAACGTCTTCAATAGAGTTACCAATATTATCGAGCCCTATTTCAATTTTTTCTTAATTTATTTTGTCTTAAGCTTAGCCCGCTTAATACAATATACTCAACATAAAATCAAGAAAAATATTTTTCTTTATAAAAAATGTTTTTAAAAATATTTTTTTGAAAAAACATTTCAAGAGTCACCAACCAGTCTAATTGGTAAAAGATAAATTAAGATTTCTTGGGTAGAAGAAACCCTAAACAAGTCACTAACCTATTATTTTTCTTAAAAATATATTTTAAGAAAAATTTAAACCAAAGAATCAAGTCCAAAGGCTAACTTATTAAAACTTAGTCTCTATGTAAAAATTAGAAAGAAATTAATGGACCTTTATCATTTATTTTTTTTTTCTAAAAAAATGTGAAAATAACAAGCAATGTAAAAATGCAATGAAAATGAAATTTTTATTATTTTTGCTCAGAATTTTTCCTAAAAAAGATATTTTATAAGCTTTTATATTTGCCTCGGAGGTACCTACTTACTCGCTAATTAGGATTAAATCGACCTTAGTTTGTTTTTCTAGAAAAGATTTACTAAGTTGGTTATTTTTAATTTTGAAAATTAAATTAGATTTACATTCACAACAATTTATTGTTTTGAATAAGAAAACCCTAATTTTATTTCCAATTTTTGAAAAGAAAACTCTAAAACACTAATTTTTGAAAAGAACTCTAATTAAGATTTTTATTTATTAAAAAAACTATGTAATGAAAAATTTTATTTTTCAAGGAAAAGCTCTAATGACATAAAAATGCAATTTTTATGAAAAACTAATGAAATATGCAATTTTCAAGCAAATATGAATTTTCTCAAAATGCAATATTTATGCAAAATTATGCAACAAATATATTTTAATTATTATTATAATGACATGCCAAAAAAAAAGTCAACTAATAAAAGCTAACACCAAGACCAACAAAAAAAACTATGTTAGTACTTATCTATGAAAATACTTTATCCTAAAGACAAAACTAGAATTTCACAATAAAAACTAGACTATATAAAGTAAAGTAAAACAAAACTAATGTTAAAATAATAGCCTACACAAAGGTAAACATAAGTTAGTACAGGTCCCATTTTTATTTGGTTAACAAATAACTAAAAATAACAAAAGCATCAACAAAGAACCCACCAAACAAACGGGGTAAATCAAGTGTAGGGGGGACTATGCACAAATGGGATCTAGTCAGATCTTGGGGCTCCAGGATCCGCTTAAACTATATATATAAAAATATCGCGAATACTCCAACAAGTATACTGGGTCATAATCAAGTAATAAAGAGTAAGCAACGTATCCGATCCCTCGAGGACTAAGAAAGTACTAATCTTATGATAGTTCTTATCAATATTTAGGCAATCAAAATTAAATTGTGAATTAGCTAATTTCTAATTACTCTAAAACTATTAAAAAGAAAATTACGAGAATATATCTAAAACAAAGCAATTAATTGAGAATATGGGAAAAAAAAAAACCGACCCTAGTTGTGCAAATCAAATTGTCATCATGTTATATAGATTAATAGCTATACGGTCATTTAAGTGAAATTATCATGCCTTAAATTTAAGGATTTCAACTTCTAATTAATTAGTCAACTCTCGCATCTCCAATTAATAGAAGACTCTAAATTACAATCATACATCTCCTAATGCTATGATCAACTAATACCCTAAATCAATTATCTCTAATGTCTTAGTACATAATTAACTTGAGACATTGCATTAATCTTTGGATAATTTCTAACTAATCTAATTAACGCCACTCTCACATTAGCTAATTAGTTTAATGAAGAATTTCTAACAAACCCTATATCAACTCCTGTATCAATAGTGTTTTTGATAATTATAATCAATAGATAATTATAATCAAAATTATAGAAATTGCAGTCATGAATTAACCGTACATCTATTAACCCTATAACATGATTACAATTATCATCCCAGCTATCTAAGGTTTCATCAATTTCCCACCAATTAAACTTAGCCAACCATAGAAATTAAGACAAAAGCACATATAATAATTGAATTTGCAAAGAAGTTCATAATTAAAAATAAAAACTATTCACAGAATTGCATAAATATAAATAAGATAGAGATCACCAATTCTATAATTATGATAAATAAACTTCAATTGCAAGTCCAAGGATGATTTCTACAGCAAAAGCAAAGTCTTCTCAATTATCCACGAATTTCAAATGAAAAACTCTTCAAAAGACTCTATAATTCTAAAGGAAATGAAAATGTTCGTCTAAAATATCAATCACATGGCTATTTATAGAGAAAACTAAGGTTGGCTTTCAAATGGATCTTTTTCATTGAAGGCCAGCGATGCTGACTTGTAGGCTGGCGACGCTAAGCTCCAAAGCCGTCGATGTTGAATGTAGGTTGGCTTAAAGCTAGCTGCCTTCAATTCCAAAGTGCTATCGATCGATTCGGGCTTCATTCATTTACATAAAACTCCTCCAAATTGATTGTATTCCCACTCCGAATCCTCTAAGACTTGAAATTTTCAAATGAAAATACTTAAGTACCATTCTTTAATGATTTCTAGGAAATCAACAATAATTCAACCTAATTCAAACACTAAAATATGAGTAAAATATCACTTTATCACTCCAATCACAATTCAGGTCGAGTCATTGCTCCAGTTATGAACACCTCCAAGCACCAAATTGAATGGGAAACTTAACCTTGATGGGGATTTTATTGATGAAAGTGGGTCATGATGGTGTTTTGGGTTGTAATGGTGGTTTAGTGGTTTTTTAACTTAAGGACAAGTGAGTTTGAGCAAGTATTAAGACCGTGGTGTAGTTAAGTCATGGTAAAGCAGTGATGCATGTGTTACAAGGTTTAGTTCAGGATGCTGGGCACAATTAGGTTCAATTTTGAAGGTAAATTGGTGTTGTCGATGGATGGTAGATGGATAAGAGTTTATGGATGTATATGTTCATGTGTTAATCGTTTGTATACGTACTGCGTAATTTGATCATCCTTGTTGACCTTTATAAACTTACAAACTCAAATCCTTCTCAATTGGGTTTGGATTAAAATAGATCTTTTTAATTTAGGTTAAATTCATATGAATTTTAACAAATCTTGCTTTGATAATTTTTTCCATATTTTTTAGTTAGATTCAACTTTATTGATAAAGATTTGATCAATATTTCATCAAATGCACTAAAAAAATCTTCAAGATTTTTTATGATTTCCAACCAACAAGTAGATATGCTATTCTCCTTCCTTTTCCCTCGATTTCTAGGCCTTAAGAAAGAGATGGAAAAAAAATTAAAATCACTTGCTAAGCACGTAACAATTGTAAACTCCCCCCCTATGCGTGATTCAAACCTGAGACTAATTAGAAAGTAGTCATACATGCTAAACAATTGAGCTAGCCTTTTCCTTCATCATATTGGGCATTCAAAATATATTTAAGATATTAAATCTAAGCCCAACTTAAATTTCATGCTTCAGACCCAAACCCAATTCAACCTAAATTGTTATAAAATGACCTTAGCCTACTTATATAGCTCAAAATATACATGATAAAGATTCTCAACACAATTTTTAAATTTAATAAATCTTAAGTCTTATTTTTAATTAGTATAGTTAAAAATACTTAAAATTGAACCAAGGGCCACTTTCATGAGCTCAAATTTTACTAGACTTTAAAAATATTTTTTCTAACGAAGCTTAATTCTTAAAGACTCTTAATTCATTAAGTTATATGTATTTTTTCAACTATTGCTTATCCTAACCCTAAAAGACTAACTAACTTGATTAAAAAATTTAAACACTTTTTACTTTTTGATTTTTTTGTATTTTTTTCCATTTTTCAATCTTTTTTTTTTTTCAATAAATTTTTCCTAGAAAAATAAAAAAGAAAATAACCTAAAATAAAATGGTGGCAAAAATGCGATGTTTACAAATATTAGGATTTGAATCAGGTTACGATAAAAAACAATTATCCCTTCCCAAAAATCGATGACATCTTTTATCAATTACAAGGTGGATAAGTCTTTTCCAAAATAGTCTTGCACTTAAGGTATTATCAATTGAAGGTCAGAGTTGAAGATGTAACAAAGACAACTTTCAAAACAAAGTACGAGTTGTATGAATTTTTGGTAATGCCTTTTAGTTTGACAAACATGCCAATAACATTCATAGATCTCATGAACTGGGTATTTAGGGAATACCTTGATAAGTTTGTCATTGTTTTTACTAACAACATCCTCATTTACTCTAAGAATAGAGAAGAACATGAAGAGAACCTAAGGATTGTACTAGGTAAGTTGAAGGAAGAAAGGCTATATGCTATGTTTAGCAAGTGCAACTATTAGTTAAAGTAGGTAGATTTCTTGGGTTATATTGTGAATCATGATGGTATAACAGTGGACCCTAAGAAAATAAAGACAGTTGTTGAGTGGCCCAGACCTACTATAGTGTCAGACGTCATAAGTTTTCTAGGGTTAGCTTGTTACAACCAAAAGTTCATAGAAGGCTTTTCTAAAATTGCAATGCCTTTGACTTGGTTGACTTCAAAAGGGGTCAAGTTCGAATGGGATGGTAGTTATGAACCAAGCTTCCAGCAGCTAAAGGAAAGATTGGTAACGGCTCGAATACTAACCTTACCTTGCAATGAAGAGGAGATTGTTATTTACATTGACCCCTCCATATAAGGACTAAGGTATGTCCTTATATAGGATGATAAAATAATTGCATATGCCTCTCGCCAACTCAAGCTGTATGAGAAGAACTATCTAATTCATGACCTAAAGCTGCTAACTATGATACATGCTTTAAAGCTTTAGAGGCACAACCTGGTGGGAGAGGTGCAAGTTGTATACGAATCACGAGAGCCTAAAGTATTTCTTCACTTAAAGAGACCTAAGCATAAGGCAGAGGCATTGGCTAAAGTTGATCAAGGACTATGATCTAAACATTCAGTACCACTTAGGTAAAGCCAATGTAGTAATTGATGCCTTGAGTAGGAAGAGATAAGGAAATTTAGCAAGCTTGATCACTTCTTAGAGACCGTTACTTAAGTAGGTGCAGCGACTTGAGTTAAAGATGTTGACCAAAGAGGTTGGTGCCAATTTGTCAAGTTTAAGGATACAGCCTACCTTGATAGATCAAATTAAAGCTATACAGATAGAAGATCAAGGAATCCAGGAGATCAAGGGTAAGATAGAGGTAGGGAAAGCTCCAGACTTTATAATAGATGCTAAAGGAGTTGTAAGGTTTAAGGGTAGATTATATGTGCTAGCGCAGGCAAGGCTAAGGAGTGAGATTTTGAAAGAAGTGCAATACTCCACTTATTCTATTCACTTAAGGGGTATGAAAATGTATAAAAATTTGAAAGATCACTATTGATGGAACAATATGAAGAGGGAGATAGTAGAGTATGTGTCAAAGTGTCAGATGTGTCAATTGATTAGAATTGAGCATCAGAGGTAAGCTAGTGAATTGTAGCCTTCACCAATACTTCAACAGAAACAGGAGTACATGACCATGGATTTTGTCACTACCTTATCAAAAACTTTGGCGAAGCATAATGCTGTGTTGGTGATAGTGGACAAATTGACTAAGTCTATACACTTCATCCTTATAAACATTAAGTATCAATTGGGAAAGCTCACAAAGTTATATATTTAAGAAGTAATGAGGTTGCATGGGGTACTAATGTCCATCACTTTTGATAGAGATACTCAGTTTGTTAATCACTTCTAGAGAAGCCTGCAAAACACTTTAGGTACCAAACTCCAATTTAGTATTGCTTTCCATCTATAAATAGATGGTCAGTCAGAGCACACCATTTAGATTCTAGATGACTTATTGAGAGCATGTACACTTGACTTTAGCAGATACTAAGATTAGCATTTAGCCTTGGCGGAGTTCTCTTATGATAGGATTTAGGGTACCAACCCAACCCGATTTGCTAGGGTCGAGCTCATCTACTTACTGACTTATTCTGTCTACCAAGTTGAATGACCATATTTCTTGCAAATAAAGTGTCGAGAAGTAGAAGGTCGAGATAACAACCAATCCTTTCCCATGCCTGGCTAATTACTTACTCAGCTTCATGCTTTTTAATATGCCGAGAGATCATGTTGTCGAGAGTTGGATCCACTCGGCAAGACCTAGAGAGACTAGTTCCAACTAACTTCAAAACTTAGCATTTATAGGCCGACCTCTCTTGTGTCTCGGCCAAGCAATGCGAGACTACTTCCAAGGCATGCCGAATGACCACATGCTGACTTCCCCCTGTAAAATGTACAGTTTTATATTTTTGTATATGCTTGTCTTTATTTTATTTATGGGCCTAATTCTTTACGGTTTAAGGCCTTATATATTATTTACAGTTTTGCTACTAGGGTTTAAGATGTATTATAAATAGCAACATTTCTAACAATACAAACATAGAGAAAAATTAATGAAAAATCCCTTTTAAGTCTTTTCTCTTGGAAAGTTCTCCCCCTCACAGGTTTTTATCAATCCCTTTAACAAGGATTGCGGCGGGCAACCCTATAACTTACATTTAATAGTAAATATTCTATTCTTATGAGATAATCTTCTTTAAGTCCTTCTTTCATACAATCTTATCTAATCTTAGAGAGTAGCTCAAGATTAATGGTGGGTGGACCTTGACATCAACTTGTGCATCATATCAAGTGAGGTATCAAGTCATGTTGTATTTGTTGGTGAGTCACATCCTCTGAATAACTTCACATCAGCTACTCTTGTTCATTTGTAGACCATTTCTCTCTAATTTTCTTTGATATTTCAAAAGACCCGTTTTAGTCAAATTTGCCATGGTAAGTCCTAGTGATAACTAAGCTCCTAGGCACACCATCTTATAATAACAACTACCAAGCTACCATTCAAAGGGCTTTGTTTGAAGCATTAGATGGTTAGAAGTACAGATTACCTATCTATTGGAATGAGGTAGGAAAGAGATAGTTGTCAAGACCTGATTTGGTGTAAGAAGCCATGGATAAGATCAAACTAATCGACAGTGGATGCAAATGGCCCAAAGTAAAAAGAAGAGTTATGCTGATAAGCTGCATCACCCTCTAAAGTTTCAAGTGGGAGAGGAAGTACTGCTAAGAGTTTCACCAATTAAAGGTATAGTTAGATTTAGCTTGAGGAGTAAGTTGAAACTGAGGTATGTAGGTCCTTTCAAAGTCATAGAGAAGATTGGCAAAGTGATGTACAGGTTAGAGCTTCTACCACATTTAGAGGGTATGCATAATGTATTCCATATGTCCATGTTGAGGAAGTATAAGAAGACTTATCCAAATCATGAGGAAGTATAAGAGTCACTGGAGTTACAACTAGACATGATGGTGGTGAAGCGGTTAGTGAGGATAGTCAACACTAAAGTTTAGCAGTCAAGGAGAAGGGTTATTCCTTATGTCAAGGTTTAGTGGCCAAACTAGTCGGAAAGAGAAGTGGCTTGGGAGTTAAAGGAAGAGATTAGAAGTAGGTATCTAAAGCAGTTTAAGGAACTAGGTATGTAAACATTCGAGGACAAAAGTTTTGTTGAGGGAGGAAAAGTTGTAAGACCCAAGTCAATTAATTAATTAATTAAGGGAATTAAATAAAATAAAGAATTTTATTAATTTTCAAACATGGTATGGCATGTAATAAACATTCCTAAGCCATTACTCTCTTTAAAAGTTCCGTTCTTGATGGGATTTGTCGTTGTGTTTATGGCTGTGGTTTGGGATTATGTTTTTTGTTATGGGTTGTTTGAGTGCTTTAAGGGTTGCTAAAGGAGTGTGTAAGGGTGGAGAAAGACCTCAAAATTGTAGTTGAGCATCGAGGTTCGAGCTGAAGTGTTGTGGGGGAGGAATTGCTTGATACAGTTTGTAGAAATATATAGATTGTGCTTAGCATTTAGATGCCACTAAGCCTAACATTTAAACACCTGACTTATGCAACCCACCACCCAAAAAAAAAAAAAAAACTTATAGAATGCAAGTTTCAGTTAGTATTCAAATGCTAATCAACTAGCATCTAGACAACTTGTGTGCAACAGTATAAAAAACCTTTCCAAATTGTATCTCATGACTTTTCTAACCTTCTTTTTTTTTTTTATCAAAATCATTTCCAATATGTTTTTAAGCAAGTTCTTTAAACCTAAACATCAGTCAAACTTCAATTTCTCAAGAATCGCATCAAGGGTACTTGTAGGATCCCATGACTTAGTTGAAGGGTTGGGGTATATGTTTGGTTAATGACCTTTATGAGCAAGTTTAAGGGCTAAGATATTGTTTTTGTGTTGACTTAAGCTATAGGACACCAGGAAACTTGTTGGATGTGGCTGAAGATTTAGGTACGGGACACATGTTTGATGCTTGTATGTCCTAAGTTAGTGTACAATAACTAAACTTAAGTGAAACTCAGACTAAATTGTTTACTACTTGTGTTTGGCTTTGACTACTCATTAGTCAGGTTTAGTAGTGTTAGTGAGGCACCTAATGATCTTTATGTAACGCTGTCCCTAATAGAGTCTTACAGTAAAAGAACCCAAGTAGATTTAGGATGGTTTTAGTACTCGAGTAATAAAGAGTACCTAACACCAATACCTATATAGTACTTATATATTGCATGATAGGGGTTATGAGTATCCTTAAGTCTCAAGACGCTAAGACTGTGCTATTTGTGGAGTTAAATGACAAGATTTAAACCAGTTGCTTGCTACATTTATGATGTTACTTGTATGTATGCCTGACTGGTTATGTTTCACATGCATGTATGTGGTGTCTTGTACTAGGTACTAGCTTACCCTATGGGGAGTATTGTTTTTCAACTACAAGTTTAGGTTATAAAGTATGCGATGAGGTTTATGTTGAAAAATTTGGTTATGATTATCTTTATTATGATGAGGAGGGAGATTACTACTATTATGATGATAGAGCCGAGATGTTGTAGATTAGTTTTAGGAGTGAACTCTGAGGATTCATGTTTATTTTCATTGTAATTATTTAATTATTAGATTTATGTGGTTATGGAGTCACCTATGAATTTTGCTACTAGTTTTTGAGTAAAAAAGCAAAAATACAATTAAATCTTGTTATATAACTATCTTGTCATGGAGTCACCTGTGACTTTTGCTACTAGTTTTTGAGTAAAAAAGCAAAAATACTAGTTTAGTGTTCTTTCAATAAAAAACAAGATAGCTATAGTTATTAAAACCATATAGTAAAAAAGCAAAAATACAAAACAATAGGCTTATATTGTCTATCTATGGGCTATAAGATACTGAGTTAAGGAACTATGTACATATAGTTGATTCATCTAAACATGTGCAATAAGAAGATTACTAAAGCCAAGTGAATACCCCTACTACAATAGTCCTTATATATCTCTATGGATTCACTTATCGTAAATGTCAATGAAAGAGTAGCAACTAATTTGCAAAATAGAAGGTTGAGTTTAGAAGTTGTAAGTGGTGCTTATTATTGTGTTATTGCTTAAAGCATTGATTGTGGAACGATGCTAGTACATCCCAATCCATTGAATAAGATTAAAGATGCAATCCCAAACAATAAAAAGATTAGATCTTTTTGTATTTTTATGAGTTAATGTGAATAAAGAGGCATTTCTATATAGCTTTCTATTTACATGAACAATTGAATGAAAAAGTATGAACAATTATCAATAAGAGAATCTAATTAAAATTAAACTAAGGATATAAAATAGTATAATCAATATTATATTTACAATTTATAAGAATTAGATTGGATTAATTAGATAAATTATTGTGATTCACGACAAATCTAATTAATAAGGATCGTGTTACAATCAAATAAACAAATACAATTGATAAGATTGAAAGAAAAAGCAATACTTCAACATTGAAAAGGTCTTACAAAGAGAAAGAATGAACATACTGATAACAGTCCTAAATCGAGGTTTTATTCTTGGGATTCTAAATAAGGTCTTAGTTTTGAAAAAGGATAAATTACTTTTATTTATTTGAAAAATAATTTTTCTAAATGACAAAATAACTTTATTATTATTAATTTATTATTTTTCATTATTTATTACCTTTGTTAACTAAAACGTAAAAATAAATAAAATAAAACTTAGCTTTTTTCCTTTCTTTTCTTTTTTTTTTCGTTTTCTTTTTTCTTTTTCCTTTTTTTGGTTTTTTTTTTTTACTTATTTTAATTTACAATTACACATTATACTAATGTAAAAAGAAAAAAAATAGAAAAATAAATTTGCAATAACCAAAATACAAAACAAGAGACAAAACCAAACCAAGCTTGGATCGGAGTTGGGCATACAAGTTGGACATGGGTTAGTGCACAGATTTGGGTCGACTTTGGAGTAGATGATGGTAGCAACTTGAGTAGTGCTTCGAAGGCCGTTTCGACAGCCAAAACGATCGAGAAAAGCCACTTTTGTGGCTATTAGATTAAAGATCATGGGTTTGCCCAAATGCTATAGCTTAAGGTGGTAGTGGTTAGTGCTTAGGCGATGGTGAATAACGCATGCAATAATTGCGATGGTATCGATTTGTGTGTTTGGTTTTGTAGGTTTTCGATTGGGGTTGTGTCGTGTTTAGGGAAGGTCAATGGTGGATCTAATATGTGCTAAGCGTGTATGATAATGGGTTGTAGGGTGTTTCGAGCTAAATGTAGGCATTGGGTTTGAGCATGTGTGGTTATAGGATTCGATGATTGACGTTGGGTAGGGACATATGATGTAAATTAGGGTGTTAATGGTGTTTCTAGTGTATGCTTAGATAGAAAGAGAGAGTAGGTCGATGGGTAGCTACACATGGGGTCATCGGATTGGGTTTTGATTTTAGGCATTGCTGTAGTATTGCCGATCTAAGTGTGTTGTGCGTTTAGGTAGCTGTTGATAAAGGACTAGTGCTTGGGCGAAGGTCATGTGGCATCGATGGGTTGGATGATGAAGCTGGGTTTTGAGACAGAGAGACAGTGGTGCTTATGTATGGGGTTGGAATCGTGTTAGGTTTAGTATGTGTATATTTAGGGCAATGTGTGAGGTTCAATGTATGTATGTAGCTATCATTCAGGAGTATAGGGTTTGAAAGGTGAAGAGGATGGAGATGATGTAAATGGGGGAGGTGGTCGAAACTGTTATGATTTAATGTGTATGCAAAAGGATGCAGGTTTAGTTTTTGAGTGAGAAAGGAAGGGAAAGAAAAGAAAAGAGGAGAAGAGGAAGAAAAATGTGTTGTCAAGGCTAATCATAAAGTGCCACGTGTCACAACCAAACACGTGGCCTAATAATTCCTTGACATATGGTAGTACGTTGTATGAAAAAGAAGAACAAATAATAGGTATTTTTATGCCTCTAGTGAGATTCAAACCCTTGATCCCAAGCCAAACCCAAATTCAAGTCTAAGTGCTTATCCATTAGGCCGTTAGCCTATGCCTTATCCATATGTAAAATTAAATTATACATATGGACTAGGTCAGCTTGGGCTAAATTCAAATCTAAGCTCAGGCCTAACAGTCCTCTCCTTATTTAAATTTAAAAAAATATCTATTCTATTAAACTAAAAAAAAAATTATTATTTTCTAAATTTCCTAAATCTTCTATTTTTCTATTTTTTGTGACTTTTTCAACTTTCTATTGTTGGTAAAAATGGGGTGTTTACAAATAAACTTCATTATTATTGATTCTACATATTTAAGTGCAATTTATACTTACAAGGAAATATAAGAGTTACAATTGAGTGATCAAAAAGATTATATGAAATAAGGTTTATGATAGTACCTACTAACACAAGTGGTCAATTACAAATATGCACATATGACCAAGATTTTATATAAGTGCTCCTATGAAAATAGTGCATTGCTATAAGGCTAAATCAGTATGCCCCTTCAAGGTATTGTGACTTTCAAAGAATAGTGTACTATAATGTAACATTAGGTCCTCGATGGTGTCATAAGGGAGTGAAAGACATCAAGACTAGTTGACTATCCCTTCTTTACATGTTAATAGCTGAAGGAGAAAAATTATAAATGGATATGGTATATGAAGAGGTTATTCTTGCATGGTGATGATCATTACTTATTATGTTTGCTTTATACAACACTCCTTATGCTCAATGTTCAATGTATGCGTTTTACAAGACTTTATGCATGTGTGCTCACAATGCTTGAAGCACATGATGCACAAGGCTTAATGCGCACATAACGCTTGACATGTAAGTGCTCTAGATATTCAATACGCTACACTAATTTATGACATCCCCCTTTGCTCGATCTAAAGGGTAACAATATTAGAGTTATTAAACACCTAGGATTACTCATATGCAATGTCATGCTACCTCCTCTTACTAATTCTTGAAAAGTAATAGCAATGTCTACTATAGTTGTTACCCCTTAAGGGAGGAGGAAAGAGTGATTACATGCGAAAACCAAGGAAAGTAAGCAAGTTAGTAAAGTGAAGTACAAATGGGATAAAAATCGTATAACTATACAAGTGAGAAGTTAAAGAAAAAATGACAAGGGCAGTACAAGGAATGAAACCTTATCAAGGACTAATATATAACTTGAAGATTCGGCTCATCTATGTTAATATCAAAGGACTCATGCTCAACTCACATGTTGAACTCATGTATGGTCATATGTTTACCTAATGTGCACTCATGTTCAAGCCTCACGTTATGTACAAAGTTCATGTCTAGTTCAAGCCTCATGTCATGTTCAACTCTCGTGTTCCCTTATGTTTAACTCATATGTTCAAGTATATGTATTCAAGTTAAAAGACTAATGTTTAATAGCTCATGTTCAACTTGTGTAATGGGCTCATTACTATTCATATTTATGTTGAAAAGGCTTACGATTCAACTACTCGCATTGACTTCACATATCAAGCACTAAGTTTAGCTTATGATGCGAAGACCTATATCATGTTCAAGCCTTACGCCCTATATAGTGCTCATGTCATGTTCAAACCTTACGTCATATTCAGGGGTCATGTGGTGTTTGAGACTCATGTCATATTCAGGCCTTCCATCGTATTCAAACCTCAAATCTTGTTCAGTACTCACGTCATGTTTAGTCCTCCTATGGAGTTCAGGCCTTGCATCATGTTCAAACCTCAAATCTTATTCAGTATTCACGTTATGTTTAGTCCTCCTATGGAGTTCAGGCCTTGCATCATGTCATGTTCAAGGTTCATCTCAGTTTCAAGACACATGTTATGCCTAGGGATTATGTCATGTTCAAAGCTTATCTCATATTCAAGACTCATGTTATGTTCATATATTATGTCTTATTCAAGACTCAAGTTGAATTCAAAGCTCACATCATGGTTAAGGCTTATGTTTATGGCTCATGTTTAACTCTCATGTTAAATCATTTTCAAAGCTCATAGTTATAGCTCATGCTCCCTCACATTCAACTCTAATACTTAAGACTTGCATTCACTCTCATACTTAATGCTTATATGCAACTTTTATCTTCACTCATGCTTAAGACTCATGTGTCAAGGCTCATGTCTAACTCATATGTTGAGAATCATATTCAACTCACATGCCAAGAGTGTCATGTTCAATTCATATACACAACTCACACTTACTCATATGGAAAGTTCGGAAGCACTCATGTTAAAGAGGTTCAAAGCTCATGTTCAAGTCCCATGTTAAGATCATATTCTAGGCTCATGTCCAATTCACGTGTTCAATGCTTGCATTGCATCATGCTTAAGGCTCCATCATGCCATGTTTAAAGACTTATGTCATGATTAGAGATTACCTCATGCTCAAGACTCACATCATATTTAAGACCCATGTTCAAGATTCATGTTCAAGAGTCATGTTTTATTAATGTGTAAGCTCAACTTACAGGTTTGTGTTTGACTTATGTGTTCATATCCAAGGCTCATATTTCATTCATATATGCATAACTCATAGGCTCGCATCCCAATCTCATGTATTAATGTCCAAGCCTTATGTTTAGTTCATCTCATGTGTAAGGCTTGCACTCAGTTCTCATGTGCTTATGTGTCCATGTGCTTATGCATCGAGACTCATATTCAACTCATATTACAAATTGCAACTAGTTTTATGGAGATCACAAGAGGAGGCTACACATGACCTAAGTATTATACCTCCACTATCACCCATTAATGAAGATCGGTCCTTCTTGGCCCTTAGTTTGTGAATAGTCACGATCCGAGCGGTAAAGAGTCTACTCTCTTTAGGCTATGCTAGTTTGCTAATTGGTGCAAGGATAAGATCTAGTCATTAAGTTATGACTACAAACTTTTCACCCTCGATTGGTAAACAATCACGATCTAGGTGCTGAAGAGTCTACCCTCTTTAAATCGTACTGATTTGCTAACTATTGCTAGTTCAAGATCTAATCCTCAAGTTACAATAGCAAACTTTTGATCCTTGATTGCAAGTAGCTACAGTCTGGGTGGTAAAGAGATCCTCTTTAAACTGAGCCAATTTGTTGACTATGACAAGTTTGAGATAGTAACCACTCAAAATGTGATTGTAAACTCCCCAAATATTGATTTCGTTGCCTGTAAAAGATGGACAAAGTTTCACATTGAAAAAGTGAAAGGAAAAAAAAAAGAGATGTAAGAATTAATGGCATGGAGATACACATGAAGGCCAACATAAATTTGAAGACACTCATGAAGGCATAAGTAAAGTTACATGATCAAAGATGTTGAATGGTGGGAGCTATCTCATTATTCATTACATGAGAAGAAAAAGAGGAACAAGTGCAAAAGCCAAATTGCAAACAAAAGAATGATCACCCTTACAAAAAGAACATTGCAAATGTGCTAAGACAAACAATTCATGGTGATAAAGGGGATAAAAACAACACATGCTTTATCATAGGTCACAAATATCTTGCAGTAAAGTCATTTGAAGGACTCTTAGTGGTGTTGCCAAAGATGAATGAATGAGAAGAAACAACGAATAGTGCTAGGATTGACATTCCAAGAGGAAAGCTTTTGATCCCTAGACTCTATTATTACCGAATGTCCTTACTATTTGAGGGTACATATAGATCACCCTTTTGTACAACAAACCAGCCTACTTTTATTTTAAAAATTAGCAATCACACAAAAAGATCCTAGTGGAAATCATTAACTCCCAACCATAGCTTGCAACCAATCAAAGCAATGCTTCATTAATAGATAACAAAAGGCCATTGAATGTGTAGGAAGTTGTATTAGATTCACATGCGAAAGTAGTGCAAATAAATTACTAAGGGTAGCAACACACATTTGGTTCTTTTTCTTACAAAGTGTAGCACTAGACTTTAGTTCATTTTGGCTTATATTATTCAACTTTTGATAACATTTGGACTTATAAGGATATTGGATTCTATTTTATGTATAGAAGGATTGTTATGCTAAGGTTAATGTCATAGAAATTTATGGTGGATCATGGGATTTCACCATTTGAAATGAATATTTTCAATAAAGATGAAAGTCTTGGTTCAAGTAGTATGAAGATGGCAAAGATTGAAAAGAAATATTAAAGGAAAAATGCATATACGTATATTCAATGACATGGATGCAAGTATTGGTGCTTAAGCTTGAAATATACCTACGCTATGATTCAAGTCATGAAGGAAAGAGCATAGAGCTAGCATATACTGACCAATTGGACAACGGCGAAACTCCAAAAAGATCAACATACACACTTTATAGCAAGATGAGGAGATGTAACATACACAACCAAGCTACCAAATCGAGTCCAAGCTGTCTACGTATGCACACAACAAGCATTGAAGAATCACTTAGCACTTAGTAGCTAAAATTCACGAGTAAGACCTAAAGATGAAAACAATGAGTAGTAGCTAATATTGATAGGCTACATGTGTAGCATGAGCTATTTAAAATATAAAATCAACAAGGCAACTATAGTACAAACTCCCCTAAATAGCAGTCGTAGGGTTCAACCAATAGCTAATCCAAGCTTCTAATATTCTGACTTGAATTAACTTTAATTAGTAGTTGCAACTTCAAACACACCAATCCCGAGCAGAACAACTATAGCCCTAAACCGAAGCATCACATTTAAGTAGCTCTTTGATTAATGAATTTGAGCTGTGCTTGTTTTCGTCTCCTGCTGCAACTTCAGCTCACAGAAACAAATTACCTTCCTTTGAGGCTTGTGGTCTCATAAAAAAGAAAGCTAAGTTGTGTATATATTGCATTTGTTACAAGTGGCGACTAAACTTAGTTGCTTCTTTTGTAAGCAAAGATACATGTACGGGCTAGGTATATTGAAGTGAATGGGCTAATTTGAAGCTTATTATTTTGATGGCCAATGGATGATGGACATAAGTATGTTACTTTATAGCGTTTACATGGACATGAGAGCTAAGCCCCTAATGCTTCAAAGATATGAGAGCTAACTACTAGGGATAGTGGACTTCACGTAGGTTAGTGCTTATTGATAATACGAAATAACCAACTTTGTAAAATTTTGGCCTATTTGTGACCTTATTTTTGTTAGATAGGTGACATTTTTGCATTACTCCAAGAAATTGAAAAAGGAGTAAAATTTAAGGATAAAAAAAAAAAAAGAAATCGAGTCAAAGAGACAAATCAACTCAAGAAAAGACAACTTAAAGAAGATTTATTTTAGAGTGTTGCCTTAAAGGCAATATGCAACTTAATCCAACTAAGGCATGACACAAGATTAAAAGGTGCTATGAACTCACACACTTAAACAACTCTTGAATGAATTTGACATTGGCATAGTTGTTCAATAGCTCACACATTCCTGAGTTATTTAAAAGACTCATTCAATGCCTAAATCCCTTCAACTACATCCAAAGGACTTTGGTTTGTAGGCAAAATATATAGGGCTAAATTCAAGTTTTAGCTTTAAGTCTATTAATTAATTGAGTATAAATCTTTGGGCTAAGGTAACAAGGCTTAAAGAATCGAGTCTAAATATTAGGGATGATCAAGAGAATTTTAGCATGGAAGCTTAGAGTAAGACCCGTTGGACCAACCTATCCAATCTAACTTTTCTGAACTTACCCTATACAAGAAAATAAGGTCTCATTAGGCCTAAGCTTATAAAGGGAGCCTATAAGAGGATCCATTAAGGGAAGGAATTGATCTTAGCTATTGATCAATATCACGATCTTATGATGAGATCAATGGCCATCCTCTATAAATAGCCCTCTCCCTTCCTCATTTGGATGAGAGAGATCTTGATATAAACACCATTACTTTGCTAGAATCCTACCTCTAAAGATCATATACTTGAACATTTCAAGAGCATTACCTTATTCCTCATTAGTTGTGGAGTTTGATGCCTCTTGGCTACTCCACCTGTCACCTCGAGTGTTAGAGCCTTATTAAGACTGCCTACTCGTCCTCCTTACATTTCTCTTTTTATCATCCCATACGTGCAATTCAAATTATTTCCCTAGTTTCGTATAGCGCAACTTAACAAGCAATACGTATGTGACCTTTATAATAGTACCCACACACCCATAGATCTTAAACATAATCCTTCCCAATGTGATGTTTACTCATTAATTGACATCAAAATGGAATCTTGAGACATTGATGCTACAATGCAACACTTGTATGTAAAGTAGGTGTAGAAATTATATATGTCAGTTAGTATTTAACATGAACTTATGCTTTATGATTACACTTGATATCATTTACAATGTTAAACATACATCTGATTGAGATAAGTGACATGTCTAGAAGTTACATAGAAAATGACTTAAGAGTTGCCAGTAAATATGTAGACAAGAGTGCTAACTCAAAACCATCCAACTAAATCAAGTATTTATCAATTATCACTATTAGTGAAGTTTGTGGTACCATGATACTTTCCATTAAGTTTGTAGAAACCCAAGAGGTTTCCAATGTAATTTTGCAACTTGAATTCCATTGTTAGCCCAATTAATGTTTGCATCTTAACAATGTGGGTTAACCTACTTAGATTTCAAAGTGAAGGGTATATATAATGATCTCTAGTAAAGTAGGTAAGCAAGAGTTAAGGCAACTATTCACTGAGTGAATAAGCAAAAGAGTTGTGATCAAATACTTAGGTGTTATTGTGACTCATTGAAAAGGTAAAGTGATAAAGTTAAGCTATCACAAATGGTTTTAATAAGTAGTGAAAGACAAGTGTACAATATTTCTCTTACATGGCATCAAGGCCATAAATGAGCCAAACGGTGCCAAGCTTTTGAAGGGTTGTAATCTAAATATTATCAAGTCAAGCTTTTCTTAAACCTAAACATTACAAGCTCAAACTAAAGCTCGTTAAGGAATCTAAAGCTTAAGCTCTGCCTAGTTGGATAAACCAGTCTAAGCTCAAGCTCCTTTAGATAAACAAGTCAAAAGCGAACTTGAACTAGGCCTTAAGCTTAAATTAAAACCCGATACTAATTCATATTATAAAAATCTACATTTTTATCCATTTTTAAATGAAATTAATTCAAAATTTTATGATTTCTAGTTATATTAATAATTTTTAATGATTTTTACTTTAGATCGTAGCACTTGTCTTTCCCATTCTCATATTCTTATTCTTTATATTTTTTTAGTAATTGTTTAATTATACTAGACCTAAATATATATATATATATATATTCAAATAATTATATTTCCTAACAAAATATGATTTTTAACATAATGTATTAGCTTGCGAGCCTATTGGTGAGCCTACTTCCAAGACTAAATGGGAACTTAAATTCAACTCATTTAAATATATGACCTTTACTTTAAGCATAAGCTTAGCTCATTCATGAATTGAGCTCATATACAGGACAGCTTATAACAAGCCAAGCTTAGGTAACTCGTAAGTAACTCAACTCATTTATAGCCTTAGATAGTATGTTGTATTATAAGAATATATTTATGATACTTGTCTTTATATTGTGGAGTTGTGATATTAAGCTTTATTTATTTTATTGACTTAGCTCTAAATGGAGCTAAAAGGCTAGTTCTTTAGCTTCAAATATAGAAGACAAAGCATAAAACAAGTGACTTCCTATTTATCATGAAGTAAATGCATTTTCAAGCAAGCCATTTGGTAAGCCTTTTTTTGTGCCTTATACAAGTTCATTATGCTACATTGTGAGTGTTAATATGCAAGTATAATATTGTAAAATTATAAAATAAGTGGTGGTGCAAATATTAAGTTTATTATAATCATATGATCAAAAGGTTTATTGAATGGCTTGGATATGAGAAGTGCAATATCATTGATTTTGTGAGTTCAATTACACGTTTATGTAAGATTGAAGGCATATCTCAAACTAGGAGACCGAGTAATGATTTGCATCTTAAGTTCCAGGTTTACATAAGCTAAGCGAGGACCTTACAAGGTAGTGCATTATAAACACTATGCCCATGTATTATGCATATAACTAATTGTTAATACATTTATATAAGTTAGGGTTACACTCACTAATATTATTGTACAAGAGGGGATTCATTTGTAGTAGTCATGTGTGTATAGCTTATGTCTCACACTACAATTGACCTTAGAGGAGTAGCTTCAATTTACATGTAGAGAGGACATATAAGGTAAGGTAGAGAAGAGGAGTGAGTAATCTTAAGTAGCTCGAATACAAGTGTGAAGGTGGAGGGAGCTAAAAGCATCAATTCCAATGTTCTTAATAAGAGGTAGTTTGCTCTTTATTAGTTGCTCTAATTGATCTCTTGGGTAGCAATTTGATAGTATGATGCCATTTCTCTAAATTCTAGAATTATGTAAATAAGGAGGATTTCTTAAGTATTTATAGAGTTTAGTCATCAAAGAAGTTCATTGGGTTGCAATAATGGTCAATGCTAAGATAAGTCCTATTCATGATGGATCCCTCTATGGGATCCTCTTAAGTATAGGTTCATAGAGAATGTCTTTAAGTACATAAGCTTCTCTGCAAAAGATTGTGATGCAATAAATGCAAAAGACAATAGAAAGGAAATTCGAAATCTGTATTATTCTAAAATATTTGTTTGTAAAGAATCACCAAAAGACAATAAGAAAGTAGTTATGCTTAAAAAGAAACCCTAAAATGTCAAAAATTTGTCTAAAATATCTCTAAAAATAAAAAAAGACCCATTATAGTCCTTAAATAGTGTTTTTTAAGCCAAAAAAAACATCAACTAAGCTTGACCGTATTGCCTAATCATAATACTAAAAAATTAGTCTTCGAAGACATATTATAATAGAAAAAACTTCTCCTAAATCAAAAGTTATGCCCGTTTTAAGTGTAACCGGAAAACTTGCCTATTTAGACCCCTCCTAGGAAAAACTAGTCCTCAAGTTAAAAATAGTATTTGAATATAGCAATTCTTCACATGGATAGAAATGGTAACTATTCACCACATTGAAGGTCTTTGATATACCCATACTATTAGGTAACACGACAACATATGCATTATCATTAATATTTCGGACTATTTGAAGAGGACCATATTTCTTAAGCTACAATTTGTTGTACACACTTATCAAAACCTTTTCTTTTGGTAGAAATACTACGACTTCATCTCCAACAATAAGTTTTTTTTTCTCTTATTCTTGTCAGCTACTTCCTCATACTTAGCACTACTTTCCTCTAATTTCTACTTCACCTCTACTGTAGTAGTGTGCTAGTGCTTAGCTAAATTCTTGATTGCAACATTCAAACCTATCTTTGTTGGAAGCTTAAACAAGTTTAAAGCATGTTGAGGCAACTTCATATAAACAATAGCAAATGGTGTCTTTCTAGTACTAGTTCAATTTGTCTCCACATATACTCTAAATTAAATTACATAGTGTTATATTGGCTACTTTAGTTTGGCCATCTATTTGAGGATATGTCATACTGCTAAAGTTCAATGAAGAATCAAACTTCTTCCAAAAGGTTCTTGAAAAGTAACTTAAAAATTTGCTATCCCTATCTAAGGTAATAGGCTCTAGCACTCTGTGCAAGCGAACAACATCCTTCAAAAATAATTTAGCTATTATGATCACCTTTGAGGTCTTCTTGCAATGAATAAAATGTGCCATCTTCAAAAACCTATCAACAACAACAAAAACAGAATTGAACCCTCTTTGGGTTCGGGCTAAGCCAAGTACAAAATACATTGAGAGATCCTCCCATATATTCTCAAGTACCAGTAAGGGCATGTATAATCCAATGTTTTGTGATCGACCCTTAGTTGTTTAATATACATACATCGCTACACAAATCTAAAGACATCTCTCCTTACATGTAGCCAATAAAACCTTTCTATAAATACCGTAATAGTCTTATCTCACCCTAAATATACAACAAGTATACCTCCATGCAAATCTCGAATCAACTTCTCCCTCAATGATGTTTTAGAAATACAAATTTGATTACCACGCACCAAATATCCATCAAGAATGTAAAAATCACCACACACCTAGCCATTACTATACTTAACCCAAATATCCTTGAAATCTTCATCATCTCCATATAACTTCTTTAAGCAATTAAGACCTACAATTTCATTAGTCTAAGTTAACAACAAATTTGAAAGGTGACTCAAAGCATTCACTACCTTGTTCTCGACCCCAGCCTTGTGCTTAATCTTGAAAGGAAATATTTTCAAAAATTGAAACCATCTAGCTTACATATCTTTGTCATCTAAGTTTGACTATTCAAATGTTATGATGGCTGGCAATCTAAATATAAAACAAGCTCTTTACCAATTAGGTAATGTCCCCAAGTCTTCAGATCTAGCACAATAAAATGGAGCTCTTTATTATAGGTTGACCAGTTCTGTCTTGCTTCACTTAACTTTGCACTAAAATAAGCCATTAGCATCTTATCATGAGAAAGAACTGCAACCATCCCTACACCACTAGCATCATTGTCAACCTCAAACAATTTATCAAAATCTGGTAATGCTAAAATGGGTGTAATACAGAGTTTCTCCTTCAACAATGCAAAACTAGTCTCAACCTTACATCCCCAATTAAATTTTCCCTTCTTCAAACACTCAATCATTAGGGCTACAATACTACTAAAATTCTTTATAAACTACCTATAAAACCCTACTAACTCATAAAAACTCCTAATTTCAAAAACTATTTTAAGAGTAGGTCACTCTCTAATAGCCTTTATTTTCTCTTAATCCACTTGCATACCCGAAGCACTAACAAAAAACCTAAGAAACAACAACTTCTTTAATGTAAAGATGCACTTCTTCAAATTAACATATAACTTATTCTTTCTCAAGACAATTAATACTTCACATACAAATGCTCCTCCTTTGACTTACTATAAACCAGAATATCATTGAAATGAATAACTACAAATTTGCTAATAAGGGGTTTCAATAGCTGGTTCATAACTCGCATGAAGATGTTTGGCGTGTTTAACAAACCAAACGGCATCACAAACACTCATATAACCCATCCTTCATTTTGAACGCCATCTTCCATCCATCCCAAGCTTAATCCAAATCTGATGGTACCTACTTCTTAGATCTATCTTTGAAAGATAACAGCTCCACTCGACCTATCCAACATATCATCCAGCCATGAGATGGGAAATTTATAGCCAACTTTAATATTATTGATTGCCTTACTATCTATACACATCCTCTAGCTCTCATCTTTCTTAAGTGTCAATAGGGCTAGAATTGCACATGGACTCAAGCTTTCTTGAATATGCCCTTTCATTAGGAACTCTTCCACCTTCTCCTTCAAAATCTCGCTCTCCTTTAGACTCATCCTATAATGAGGAAGGGTCAATAAACTGGCACCTAAAATTAGATCTATTTGATGTTAAATGTCTCTCAATAGAGGTAAGTCATCTAGAAGCTCATTTGGCGTAATGTGTTCGTACTCTTTTAACAATGGCTTAATTACTGCTGGTTGCTCATCCATGGTTTTCTCTTTTCCTAACGCTACTACTTGCATTGCAATTAAAGCATGGACTAACCTAGACTCCCTCATATCTACCTCCATCTCCTATGTTGAAGTGCTGATGGTAAGGAAGTTCTATTCCTCTACTTTAGAATCTTTAGATTGACTTCCACTCTACATTAGTGTCAAAGTAGACCTTACACCTTCTATTTCTAAACTATACACATTGTCTCTCCTAGGGTACTACATAATCTAATCAAACTACCAAGGTCTATCAAGAAGGATATGACAAGCATCCATGTCAACGACATCATAGTACATCTTTTCTCTATGCTTGCCTATAGAGAAAGGCATCGTACACTATGCCTTCACCTAAATCTTCTCTACTACTTTAATCTACTCAAGTGTATATGGATCAGGATGTAGTTCCATTGGGAGCTTTAAAGCATCTATGACCCTTATGTTAATGATATTCTCACAACTATCACTATTGATGATCAAATCAAAACAACAATTTCCTACAGTACACCTATTTCAAAACAGTTTATGGCACTGGCTATTTCTTTCCTTCTTAGGGATAAAAGTAAGCTTCCTTAGAACATATGATTGTTATTCCTCTTCTTCTTCATAATGATCTCTACCATCATCCTTAGGTTCACATATGACGTTATCTACTTCCTCATTTTCTCCTCAACTAAATTCACAGTTTGTCACTTAGGACATTCATTAGACTTGTATCCAAATTTCAAGCAACTAAGACACTTCCTATTGAATGTCTTAGGTTAGTGTAAGGGTCAATCATCTTCTAACAGTCTTTGTCATCAACTGCCTCAGACTTTCCAACTGATCTCTTCTCTTTGCTTCATCATTGTGTGATTGTATACCCCAAACTACCTTCCCTCTATCACCTACCCTTTAATAATCACCACTATAACTTCTACCATAACTTCTACAACTAGGATCAAATCTCACCCTTTTCTACAACGTTAATTCTACCTTCAACGTCATATTTTTAGCTTCGCTTAAATTCCTCATAACCTATAAACCAATTATGTCTCAAATTTGTGGTTTCAACTAGTTTAAGTGCTAAGCCACTTGCTAACTTTCACTTCCTCTCAAATCTTTCTTTGCGCTAACCGCATTAATTTCGCTTTATATTCATAAACAAATCTTTGCCTCTGATGACAATGTTGGTATTACCAGAGTAAGATCTAATCATAATCAAGAAGGAGAAACTCTTCTTTCAACAACTATTTCATCTTGAATAGCGTCTTCATAGGTGCTCTTTCAACATAAATCCTCCTAACGTATAATCTCTCCCACCATGCAAATGCACTGTCCTTCAACCTACATGATACCAATCCTACCTACTTCTCTCCTAGAACTTCCATATAATTGAAGAACCTATCGATATCGGCGATCTAGTAAATAAGATATTCCATTCCTCGCTTTCCAATGAAGCACCGAATATCAATATTTAACTTAAAATTATTATATTATGGACCTCTATAATACTCATCATAATTACCTTAGCCTCTATATTGGCCCCTACCACCACCACAAGCCCTTCTTCTTCGATGTCTACGATCATAGTGATTATCGCTACTACCATAGTCTCCATGTCGAAATTCTACAGCATATTTGTCTTCTTCTAAGTCATCTTTATAGGCTGCATGAATAGGCCTATTGATAGGTTCTCCTAGGGCAACATCATTCCTAGAGTTTTCTTTTATCTACATTACTATTAAAACCACCCAACCATAAGGTATCTAACAAATCCATGATCTCTTCAATACATCTCTTAAACGCTTTGAATCTATAATCAATTGTTTGCTTCAAAGCCATTATGGTTGTACTTAAGGCTGCCACATCCTAAGCAACATCTTGGATAATGACAACTCACTCTCCATTGTTTGACATTAAATTGGATTAATTACCCTCTTTGATACCTCCTAATGCATTGAATGCAAAAGATAGTTGAAAGGAAATTTGAATCTATATTATTTTAAAATAATTATTCATAAAGAATCACCAAAAGATGAAAAGATAGTATTTATACATAAAAAGAAATGCTAAAACACATAAAAATTCATCTAAAATATTCTTAAAAATAAAAAGGACCATTATAGGCCTTAAACAACATTTTTCTAGTCCAAAACAATATCAATTGAGCTGAACAATTGCCTCACTTTGACACTCAAAAATTAGTCTTGAAAATGTATTATAATATAAAAAATTCCTTTCGAATTAAAAGTTACAACTTTTTTAAGCATAATCGGAAAACCTACCTATTTAGACCTATCCACATCAAATTAAGAGTAAATGAACCAGTACAATTATCCCTATTCTGAGTCTACCATACTAAATCTTTCTAAGTCATTCTAAGTCAATAGACTTAACTTTGTAGACCTTATCACACAACCTAAAAAGTAAAACCCATTTATTAATGGGTGTCAAGCCCAAACTTTTGGTTTTTGTTTGTTTTCCATAATTTGATTTAAACTAAACCCTATACCTATTTAATTTAAACTTGCGACTAAAATTAAGGAAAACTTGGTTTCCATTGCCACCTAATAGCATCGGGGAAAAATGATTAAATTAGAACCGATTAAGCGAATCTGTTCTAACTTAGTTATTAGCTCGCATTTTAAAAAGTTTTGAAAAATCTTTCAAGAAAGTAGATTTGGGGATTTAGCGATTATCTTGTTAAACTCTTTCGAGTACCACCTTAACCTTCCAAATTTGATTTTATTTTTTCAATTGCCCATTTAAGAGAACCAGATAAATAAACAAACAAAATTATATCTAGTTACAAAAATGAAGAAATTGGAAAATTACTCATAAAAAGGGAAAAACAATTTGTTTTACATATTTTAAGTAATCCCGTAGGTACCTACATACTCTATAGTAGGGATCAGACTCTCCATAATTCATTCTAAAAAATTTAAGCGGGTTGATTTATTTTAAATTTAAAAAATCTATTCATGTTTACATTTTGATTTATTGATTTCTTTTTAAGAAAATTGTAAAAAAAAAAAAAAAGAAAAGTTTCCTAATTTGAGTCATCATCTTTCTTTGAAAAATTCTAAAAGCCCTAATTTAAAATAAAAAAGGTTTATTGTTTTTTTTAGAAAATAGATTTTTTTTCTTCTAAATGGAGAAAAGTTACCTATATATATATATATATATATATATATATATCTGTGTGTGTGTGTGCAAAAATTTGAGGTAATTTTAAAAAAGAAGAAAAAAAAACTAAACTAACCTAATGTTAGTCACGAGTCGGACCAAGTTGGTTCAGGGGGTCGGGTTGCTGTCTTGGATTCAGGCTACGAGCAAATGGATCTTTAACAACACCAAATAGCAACAATTAATCAACAATTGACAGCAAATTCTAGGCACTTGCTTAAGCGGGTGATTGAAACTTTGTGAGCTTTCGATTGATGAAACAAAGTTTGGTGAAGGTGTGATGACTTGAGGAGTTCGTTTGATGGTTATTTGAGAGAGGAGGTGGCGATGGTGTTTAGGGCACCAGCTGGGTAGCTATAGCCAAGCATAGGGGTAGTTGGAGATGAAGGTTAGAAGCTTGGGGAAGCTTGTTGTAGTGGTGTTTTTCTTCAATTTATAAGGTAATTAAAGAAAAACTAGAGAGAGAAAGCTTGAGAGTGCAAGTAGAATGGATTTCAAATTGAGATTAATGCTAAGATGTGAATTCTAAGGCCTTATTTATACAAATCGATGAACAAACAAGCTTAGCAAGTTAAATGAATAGATTAAATTCAAAGACCAAGATTAATGGGTTTTGTCTAATTTAAACTGAGAATTAAATATAACTTGCTAGTGTTAATGGTCAAAACATGTTTATGAGGTCCTAGTCTTGCTACAAACACACTTTGTAAGCTTCGAATTTCATCAATGGAGCTTGAATTAAGCATAGGTCAATGGCATGTATTTAAGTTTTTTTTTTTTTCAATTTTTAAATGCCATTTTGACCTACATAATGTTTGTACTTAGACGTATTTTCATGTTGATACAAAGAACTCTATGTGGTCCACATGATTTCACCCTTGATTTGATGAAATCATGTAGAAAAAAGGACAAAAAATGATTACAAAGTAGGCTGATCGAGCTGAGTTATAGATGGAAAACATCTAGGAAAATGCAAGAATCTAAGGGAAAAGGAGGAAATGGGGTACGTTGGTACATAGGGCACATACTAAATGCACCTATACAGATACGTATGATACATGTGCTTGTTTCAAAATAAATAAAATAAGCGCCTAAGCACTTGGGCTTAGTCGTGTAAACAAGGCTTTTTAGCCCTATTGCAAAATCCCAACAAACCAAGTTTTAGACTTGGTTCGATTTACACCCTTGACACCTTTTCTTAATAATTAAGATAAATAAAATTAAATAAAATGAAAATGTAAAACTAAACTCAAACTACCAACCCTTAAGTCCCTTATTTTTCCAAAAAATCTATCATTCCTAAAAATTTTTGTATTTTTCATTTTTTTCAAAAAAAGATTAAAAAATAAATAAAATACTAAACTATAAAAGGGTGGTGGTGGTGGGGGGGGG